>WEDG01004124.1:0-117393 GCA_017591395.1 Schistocephalus solidus
CCGTCGATCGCTGAAGCTTACAAATGACGAAGAGATTATTTGGCTGACTATAAAGACACGAGGATCACAATCACTTGAAGGCATGGCACACTAATAACCACCGAGGACGGACACTGACACTGATACTTTCTTGATGGAGAACATGAATGAAATAGGAAGCCAACCTGATGTTGTTCTCATGGGTCACTTTAATGAACGCAGCATGCACTGGAATGATCTGCAGGCGCAGTGCTCAAAGTATGTCTTCGATCACCATCTTCTTAAGACAACTTTTGAAACTTTTCTCACACAACATGTATTTGTTCCAATGAGAGAAATTAAAGGGCAAAAGGCTAGTTGTTTACATCGCGTTTTCACTAAAGATCCTATCAGTATAGACGAGGTATACTGTCTACTTCCAATTGGTTGAAGTTATCGTGCAGTACTTTCATTGGAGTACGGTTCATATTCTGTGCCATCTGCAATAAATGAAACCAGGCCCAATCTATGGTGAGGAGACTTTTGCGAAATGAGAGCTGAGATATCACGAATAGACTGGGATCTTCTCTTCTCCGAGAACGTCACTGAGAACTGTAATATATTTAATGAGTGGTTGTTGAACCTAGTAGAATTCCACTGCCCGTCAACAGAACTTGGGATATCCAACCAACCACAGTGGCTAACAATAGATCTTAAAAGAAAGATTAACAAGAAAAGAAGGCATTGAAAGCAATTTCACCGATCCAATGAAAATGCAGCCTTGAAATTAGCCAAGGACAAAGCCAACCTTTCTCTATTGTCGCGCTGTAAACCGGAATGACTTTGTTTGTGGTCCACGTAAATGGAATATGTGACATTTTTTGTCACTGGAGCCAATAATATCAGCCATTGCTTGACATTCGAGTACAATATACTTCTGGATATGAGGCGAAGAGATGATGATGCCGACGATGGAAATTATTCCCGACTTGAAGTCAGCGCAATGCTCACAAAAATACCTTAGAGGTGCTATCGTTCATGGTCTAGCATGCAAAAAATGGAATCAGATTTCTTTTAGATTCTAGAGATTAAGGGCCCTGATAATGAAGAATTCTGTTTTTATCACTTATGTCAGATCTCCACCACCCGTAAAATAGACCGATACATAAAGTGCGAGGGTGTGAGTGTATGACACGCGACGGGGCTTATCTCGGTCCGACATTGTTTCAAAACCCAATCGTAGCATCTGAAAGTTCGCCTTGGCGCTTGATGGTATGGGAGACTATAGTAGATGCTGTAACAGTCTGTTTCCCTATGAACTAATTTGCGTGCAAGTCACGGCCGTACCTTCTCAGTGGAGCTGGACATGTACATTTTTGAATGAAAAAGTAAAACCCTCACTTATCTAGGCATTGGTTTTATACTATTGACTGAACCGTCAAGTTGTTGGCAAGCAAATTTTAAAATACATATTCTTTCTCGTTTATTGCTAACACTTTTAAATATTATGATGTTCAACCTGCTCCTGTCTTTGTAATCATCCAATTAATCACACTTGCATGCGGTTTTAGTGTCTGTGGATTCTTTCTATGTGCTTCCTTCCCAAAATTTCGTGTATGCCCCTTATGCTTAACGTTTAATATATAGTCAGGTATAGTCAGCACGTAATCTGCTCATAAAATCGCTGACGTAATATCCCGAATTTTCAAAATTTCGTATTCTACACATCCTTTACACACATCTTCGAAAGTTTTTGCAGCACATGTTTATATTCTTGATTTTTCAACACTATTTCATCCACAGCCTCCCTCCTTTACCAATTTAGTTGATCCCGTTTTCGATAAGGAATTTAATGGGATCTAGTGTTCAACATCAAAAAAAGAAGTTTTTATATTTCTGAAAAGTCCCAAAACACTCTGAAAATTGAAACGATAATTTTGTCAACATAGTTTAACATAAATATTTAAATGGATCGATATCTTTTAAGCTTTAATTACGCGCATAATTTGAAGCATGACTGTTAACTTCGTGGAGTGGAGCGTGTCAGGTAAGAATCCTCGGTGTTTACTTCTTTAGTTATCCTGGAGGATCCTAAGGTGAAACAAGTGCCTAAGGGTAAAGTGAAAATTCTGATAAACTATGATGAAGCTCAAAAGGAATATATTTATTTAAGCAAGCAAATGCTGATTAAATTATTCAATGATTAGATTTAAGTTTAGAGCAGTTCCAAGAACTTCAAAAATCAATGAAATCCGCCCAAGCGGCACTAACAAAGTCAATTGGCTAACTGTAGTGTTTTGGCAAAGGTATACGTTTACAAAATACCATGTACATGACCGTCGATGATTATCATGATCACTCTCATCAAAATTACTGATCTGTACACAAGACTATGTTTCTCGGTTTGCACACTTTTCTTGACTTTCACGTTATATTTTGCATTACCTGTAATTTGCCATACCTGAATTCTTGTGACATAATTAACTTCCGATTTGCCTTCGCACGCAAGTTTGTATTACTTTACTCTCAATCCTCCACAAATCCTTATCTATATATGGGCTGCATGGCGTTTGTGCAGGTCTACAGGGGAGGTTGTTGATGTGTCATTTGGTGCGGCACTACTCCCTACGATCTCGCAAAATGGGGTGGTCTTGGCCCTTGTCCCTGTGCTTTCGAAATTGCTTGAGAGTTTAAAGCTCAGCGGCAAACGTCTATTTATCTCCTGTCAGAGTAAATTTAAATTTATTCCTCAATCGAAATGTTCTAAGTAAGTAAGCGGAGTGCATTCCCTCAAATCCATATTGCTTTGATATGGTGACCCACATATACTTGCAGTCAGTAGGCGATGAAACAAGACAAACAAGACACATACATTTCTATATTATTGTTATACAAAAGCAAAACGACGCAAGCGATTTGAACGTGGGTATGAAATCGACTATAGCCCCATAGAAAGGTTGCTTTAAATAAGTTTTATTGTTCGCTACCAGTGAAAAATATGAAGATACACTTAATAGGAGGAAGATATTAACACTTAAGTTAAGGACGCTCGGGTTGGCTTCCGTTTGCAGAACCGTTTAGGAATGTATTGGCTTTGTGATAGGTCATTCTGAAGGACTGTTGTTTGATGGGAAAATACCGCACCTCTCTTTTTAATATTTGATTCTCATTCAGAACAAACTATTTGGCATGATATTGACATTATAATACGCATGTTGATTTAAATAATATAACTGCATGTCTGACAGTCATCCTGAATATTGCAATCAAGCCATAACATACTATAATTCTTTACATGTATTTTATTACACTGTCTCGCTGTTATGGAAGAAGATATAAAAGTGAATTTTATCATAAATGGTCCTTAGAGGTGGGGCTTATAAGATTTTATAGATTTTGTTTCAACGAGGACTAGGCGAAATGGAGACCTGATAATGGTTACACACAGAGTTCCCTCAAAATGTTTTCTTAACGGAACTCATATTAACCAGTTGGTTCATTTGGTAAACATGTCATGTTTAAATAACCTATTATTTGCGTAGACTAATAATCATGTCATAAAAGTTGTGACGTGAAGCTACGGAAATCCTTTAGACACTCAATAGGCATGTCGAGCACAAATTTCATCTCGGAGACACTTTGCATTACCTTAATAGCTTGTAGTTAATCCACTTATTCATAGCAACTATGAACACATGAAACCTTTATATCAAAAACCTTATTGTTAACTACGAATCTATCCAATGGCCTGTCTGTTTTATGAACTTCTGTTTGTATCAAATGACATCAGAGGTTTTTTTAGAGATTCCTGCTCTATCTCCTTTATGTTCGTAAGCTCAGTCTTGGAAAATAAATTCTTGTTAGATTTCCTTGGGGTGAGATTTCGAAGGGAGCTAATTGGTTTGCTTGATGTCGATTTACGTCTCTGTCGGGCCTTAAAAACGTTACTGAGACCGTGTCAGAGATTTTCTGCGGGAATTGGGCAACAGTCTCTGAATATGCTTGGGTGCATGCAGACTGACAAAGGTAAAATTTTCAGACCTGCAGCAGGTATGACCAGAAAAATGACCTCGGTTTATTAAAGAAAAACTTGCTTTTCTACGCGTTTATTCCGAATCCAGACTGCCAATTCATTTACTTAATAAAGCCAAATTTTTAACACACATGTAATGTAGTCTATTCTAAATTTACTGTTGTCTCCAGGCTGCTGGCTGCCGTTTGAAAATCTGACCAGCATGTTCGATTTATTCTGGTGAACGTAAGTATTCAGCGTCTGGCTGCCGAACACTTGATCTTTCGATGGATGGCATGCAATGGTTTGAGAACTCAGTGGGCTCCAGGGTCTGGAAATTTATCACTGACCGCATATTGGGCACAACGCTAATCTAAAAATGGTCGTATTTCAAAACCATATTACTTGCAGAATGCTGCCGGCCAGCCAACCACGCTTCACTGTCTGCCATCATTTGCAGGCTAAGGTTCCATCCTCTTTTAGCCTGCGATCTCCTGCCATCTTGGATAATAATGGTAAAAAGTATAGCCCTGCGTAAGGTGTCCTGTATTGTCGTAACACTAGTTGTCCGCATTACCACTTAAAAGTCAATTCGAACAAATAAAACAATCCAATTTGTAGTTTAATCAGTACCGTTGCCCCTAGAGATGCTGCCGAACGTTGCATCACATCTGGGTGTTTACATGGAGAGGAATGAACTTTGTCCACAGTCCGGACCGTTACCTGTTTCTAAAGCATCATAAAACCTTCGTCCAAAGTTTGCCATCCAGTTTATATTGCATTTACAAGAACAGGTTTTCTGAAAATCTGATCTTTTTGCATTAAAAGTTAATATTTGAACATTTTTCATCAAATAAATAATTTTCCTGACCTCTGTCGTCCTCAAGTTGGCGATTTGGTTGAGAGTGTATTCTTTGCCCTAGAATAGGACTAATAAGTTATGTTAAGCATCCAGCACCTTAATCATTTGTAGTTACTTATGTGCATAAGGAAGCATCTGCTTCCCAAAGAGGTAGCATGTGTTACTTGCGCGCTCAAACGACCTCAGCATGAATTTCAAATACTGATCTCCTTTGAAAATTGCGAATATTTTAAGAAAAAGTTGGATTTGCATGCGAAAAATGCTATTCCCCTAAGGCCTGTGAATTTTGAGTGTTGGACAACTAGCCGCGTAAAACGAAATACTTTCTGCACGATAAATTTCTGTAAAGTTGCGACAGCTGGCTAGTCAAGCAGTAGATGCTGGCGGGGCTCAAAGAGTAAGCCTCAAGGTGGAGAGGGATGAGTGAGTGGTGAGCGGTTGCAGTCAATAGTTCCGATCTAAATCAGCAAGACAGCGAGCCCGTGTCCCAATGGCTAGAGCGTTGGGCTTCCGATCAACATGTCGTGGGTTCGATCTTTGGGTGGTACACCACCTGGGGTTGGGTATGACTGGCTGACGACGGCTAACAAGCCAAAAATAGCCATTCCAGTCTCCCTTGTCTTTATCGGCAATATTTATCTGCCTATTCTACTAATAGCCACTCGAGAATGAGCTTCAAGGCAGAGCGGGAAGAGTGAGTTCCATGTTCACGTAAAGTCAAATGCGCGTACGATCTGGCGCCCATGAATTTAACTCGACAGCACTGGGAGAGTTGTCAGCCATTCTCGTCGTGTATTTAGGGAAATACAGATAGTGAATGCTCGTCTTTCCAGTCTTCAATCTTCTAGACCTAAGTTTCATGCTAATTAACATGTGAAATTGCCTCTGGTCTTATAGTTCATTCGCGGCCCATTGTGTAAAAATTATATAACTTTGTTAGTGCACTTGTAGTCCTTGCATCAAGTTGAATCGAAGTCAACAAAAGTTTCCATTGAAATCAGTACCTGTGACGGCAAACTCAAGTGCCATCTTCTCTATAGAACAACAATGGGAAAAGTCATCATGACTCTAAGGCGCAATATGGACATCGTATTTCGCCTCTGAATTCCATTCTACAGCACTCGTGGGCTACTACATACGAATAAGTAGTGAGTATACAATATATGTTACCAGCAAACCAGTAAAGACCAAACTGGCTATCTGTGTCATTAGCTATGACAGAGCCAGTGACTTACTGGGCCCGGGGTTGAGGTATGGTTTGGTGACAACGGAAACGGCCCTTCCCGATAGGCTTTTGTTTAATTGCAATGAGAATACTAAGCATTGTGTTTATGAGCTCGAAACAATGATTGGGGGGGAGTTCTCCACTTTATTTGATTCTGAAGTTGTGATGAAAATATCACTGAACACAAGAAAGTTGGCCACCGTACCAGCGAAAATATCCTTAGTTTAATTGAAAGAATAACTTCCTAACTGTCTGGACTTGAATTTCAAGAGTTCGATCGCGTCACTAAAATAAATTAGGCGACGGTGTCCGTACACGAACAAAATAAACACAGGAGAATGCAGCGGTTAATTTAAAAGACCTAGTACTCGGTTTTTGATAATAATAATAATAAATTCAAGTGGATATTACTGCCTAATTGGTGTAATGACGCATGATTGGGGGACGATCACTGGTTGGTGTGGAACCGCCATATCGGCTGACAACACCACCACGTTGTACATCATCCTCCAGAGCCTGGCTGCTTAGACAACCGATGCGCCCCACGACAGCAGCACTGCGGTATTCCATGCGTTCTGGAACGTCGATGCCCAGATCACCTGTGCTTCGGCGGGTGCATGAACAGATTCCAGACTTGTCCGCACAAGTGCACGCTCGTTGTCTTCGGTCATCATTGAATTGGCTACGAACGAGAGCCAGCTGGGTTTACAGAAAGCAATAAATTATTAAATTAGCTCTTCTTATCTCAGACCTATGAGGCATGTTACATTTACAATCGGTGCATACTTGCCGATTCTTCCTGCTAGAACAAGTAATTTAAACATTTAAATGCACTAGATTATATAAAGTTGAATTGCGTTCACCCTGGCTGTGGTACATTGTGCGTAGCTTGTGCAGGATAGCCGTTTACGGAACCTGCGACTTTCTGGGATTCCCTGATCTGCCCAATGGATCCCGAAAATGAATTCCTTTTTCTTAACTGAATTGTCAGCACAAAGTTTGGCTCCCTTCAGTTTACTTTCCTCTAGAGACAAAATGGACTGTGCAAGCATCGTCAAATGCTGTGTGTCACAGCACACATACTTCCTGTTTATACCTCTCAGACACAGAAACTAATACTTAGTTGATACTTCGCTGCTACCTGAGTATGAAATATTTGACCATTCTCGAGCTTCTTTTTGGTAAGAAAAATTTTGCACCCTTATAAAAGAAACTCGTAACCACAACCCATAAAAAGTTAGAAAAGATCTAACACCTCTGTTGTGCTAAATACTGTAACGCGACACTAAAATAGTCTGATTAAGTCATCTTTGTTGCCCGACGAACCAACCGAAGAGGCCGTCAGCGACAAAATGGAAACCTAATTTGTGTTTTTTTTCGCACCCGCTTGTTGCATTCGATAGTTTGACATTGTGCTGTGAGAATATTTTCCTTATTTTTGAGGGGTGGAACTAAGAACTTTGTACGGTGAAGATTTGAAAAGTGTCGCATGAAGAGTCAACGCATATATAACAAACCGTATGGCTCTGATAGATGAATTATTTTAGGCAAAAATCGGGCTGAAGTCCAAACGGTGGCAAGAACTTAATATGCGTGTAATACGTGGCCGTACTACATGCCAACGTAACTCTAACTCTTCCCATGGTGCTCGTTAGGATAAGCATTCGTTACCGGGTTAGTAGCGTGACACAATATGTCCTTGCGGTAGGAGGACCGAAGAATCGGGTCAAATGGAAACTTTCCCAGCGGTGACTATAAGGACGCCGTGGTAGTATAAAACTGCATCCATTTTACCTTGATAATGAAAAAATCGGACAGAATGTGGGCCTCATTCTTCCGTCAAAGATCCGAATAAAAGCGAATCAGGTCAACTAGGAATGATAGCGTGCATAGTGATAGGCGTTAGGTAAAGCCACCGAATCTCGCAATCCGCAAACTTGTCGTGGCAACAAACTCTTGTGTGACCCTACTAAACCGGCAATTAATGCTTACTCTGGCGAAAACAACGAATAGGGCTAGGATTCTGTTGACGATCTCCTTTTCTTCATTTAGCCCTATCGATAAAAATCATATTACCACCTGTCTTTTGTTATCTGAGTTAGGGTCACATATTACATTATTGCCCAAATGGTTTTCCAGACTGATGTACCCGGTGATTGGCGATTGTCCTTGCTGCCACCTTGAGTACTTTTCACTGCTTGGCCCTCTCAGGATGAAGGGCCAGGCGGAAATCACTCGTTCTAAAGGTGGCCTCTACGAAACGCCCACTCAGACGCGAAACGGTGCCAACTCTGTCCTGCTTTTTGACAACCCGGTTCATATTATTCACCTCAGGCGTATGTGGCACGCTGAGGTGGTCTGTTTAGATTTGTTAGCTGTCTGCGCCTAATCTTGCCTGCCATCCTTCTGGCTCCATCTTGACACCGGGATCGTGTGGCTGTTGGAGTCGTGAGTACGGCCCATGGTACGCAAGTATACTGTAAACTAATTCACGCACAATTCACTGTCCCTGCGTCTGCCATCTCCTGCGGCACGCCGGAAAACTCGTCGTCTGCGATGCGCCCAATGTCGTGGTGTGATATCGGCGGCGCTAGCACACCTGTGTATTGAGTCAGTAAATGGGAAGAGATGGGTATTTGACCTGCATGATGGCTACTGGCCGCTCGTTTCCGGTCGACATCCATTTTTTTGGGTCGATTCAACCGCTTCTTTCCATTCGAGTCTTCTTGTAAACCGTACCGTGATGTCTGGTAAGCCGAGGTGACCTAAGCACCTTCCCCGAGGGTACCTGATGACAAGTAATTTAAAATGGGCGTTTGCTGTTTCGGATCGGTTAAAGTGAGATAAAGGTGGCCTAGCTAGGTTTAAAAAGCAGTGCCACTGGCGGACTACATGCACGTGGTGCTCTCGTGATTAAACACTCGTTACCTGGTCCTCCAATCCCCTCACGCGTTGACGGTGTGCACGCTCGCGGGCCTCGAGCGCACGCTCAGCCTGCTTAAGGCTCTGGCGCAAGCGTTCAACTTCATTACTGGAGTCAGCTCGTTGCTGCATTGTCAGCTGGCTCATCCTTTGCGTGTAGGTCTTTTCCAGTTCACAGAGTTTTGCCTTTAAATGGGAGGATAGAGAGAGTGAGAGTGAGAGAGAGAGATGTTGCTGAAGGACGCTAAACCTACATGGGAAGGCTACAATTTAATGTGGGTACGTTGGCGTTATTGCCGACCGCATGTGGAGCCTAGTAACTGAACCTTGGTTTTTGGCTTTATTCAGTAAAAGGCTGACTACAGGATTTCGTTTAATACCATAAAATATCCACACGGCGCAAGTGGTATAACTGTTCAATAACTCTTGAGATAAATTGTCTACTTTATCAAAACATATAACAGCCAAAAATGGGCTTTCCTTTCACCCACAAAATATAGCGAAAATAAGCGTTTTATAGGAAAAAAGGTGCTGAGTAATATTGCAGTAATAAAAGGCTGCCTAACGAACAAGTTGGAAAGAAAAAACTTGCTGGAAAGCTGAATAACACTATCATCTCAAGGTAAATTCGCAGCGGTGGGGTCAACAGGAAAGCGTGCATTTTTCAACGAAGGGAACGAACTGCACCGCATTGGTTACTTCACCAAGTACAACATGTCACATAGCTCCGAGCCCCTGCTTTTTCATCGGTGCTAACCGAGTCCAGTTCAGCGTAATACGACCAACAGGCTCTAGCATATAAACATGCTAGATGGGCGCTCATCGATCGGGTATGGGACTCATTGGCACTCACTTTAGAGCCCCGCCAACAGCGACCGTCTCGGCTAGATCGGTGAGCGCTCATTTACCATCGGCAGTATTTTCGGTCGAAACTGACAAGATAACGAGCTCGTAGCGCAATGGGTCAGAGCGTTGGACGTCTAGCCAACAGGTCGCGAGTTCGAGCCTCGGGTGCTGCAATTCCTGGCTGGCCAACTAATAAGTCAGAAATGGGCATTCCAGTCTCCCTTGTCTTTTTCGGTAATGTCCTACTGCATATAAACATGATATTAATCAGTGGAATCAAATCACTGCCAAAGAGCAGAGTGTGTGCTCAATAAAGATGGGATTGGTTTTAATACGTCAGCAGCACCACTATGCACATAAGAATAAACGGATTAGCATACAATTCAGTAAGTATTGCTTTCTAGACCAAGTCCAACGAGTCAAACAGTGGCGACATGAGTTTACTACCTTGAGCTTGCAAATGTCTTCCCAAACCTCCCACACCATCACTGATGAATAAGCTTACTAAATGTGAAACCTTTATATGTCAGGGGAAGAGGTAGTTTTGTGCTGATTTGCAAATCGCTCGTGTTCTCTCGGACAGTTGTCCATCAATTTGATGTAAAGGACACGCAAGATATGAAGGGTGAAGATCGTTGAGACTATCACATATGACGCGTAGGCTGGTGATAATAGTAGTGTTGCGGCCTTTTTCATTTTTCGGCTGCCAACTTCTTCCAATTTTTTGTACAGAATACAATATCCCCAAACTGGCGTACTGCTTTCCCTTCTTATTTTAGGTCGGGCCTGAAGAACTAAGTTCTCCCCTATGGCCTTATCACCTGCGACAGCTGAGCCGGTATCTGGTAAAGGACGCGACTTAGCTTCGCATGTTTCTGCCTATCGTAGCGCGGATGAGCAGAGACTGAGATAAGAGACCTTCCTCGGTAATGACCTAAGTTACTAAGAGTTACATGATCTTGGCTGTGATGAAAGCGAATGCGGGGATCGAATTTTGAACGTATTTGGATTTGCAGTGGTCTCCATTTCCGATTTAACTCGTTTCCAGCACCACACAACCGGTCAAACCACTGCTATTGGTCGATCGAAAAGTCAGTAATTTTAGGACTTGGTATGGCGACAGCGGCTGTGTACGGCAAATGTGCCGTCACAAGTCGACCAGTCCACAACTCTTGACCAGGCAAGCCTGAGATCTGAACCTGGGCAAATTTCCTCCTTGGAGGTGAACAATGCCGATAAAGACAAGGGAGACTAGATTGACCATTTCTGGCTCATTAGCAGTTATCAGCCGCTCATACCCAACCCCAGGTGGTGCCCCACTGGAGGCTCGAACCCATGACCGGTCGACTCTCTTCGAATTATATCGCTATCATTTGGGCCAGGGGCCCAAGCTCTGTCTGGTGTGATCGAGTAGTTTCGGCGACAATTCGAGGGTAGCGCTTATCGGCCTATTTCGATTATAGAACTCATTACGATCTCCCTCGTACTGTGCAGTCGTTAGAGAATAAGTTGGATGAATAAGTAACCAGAGCCGAGCAGAAAGTTCAGGGCTTCCAAGTTCGGGGCAAGGGTATGGATGGCTGGCGATGGCGCACAAGTTGGGAATGACCCGTCCAGCTAGAATTTTGATCCTCTGGATCCACATTTCTGCCGCAAATGAGCTTCATCGAAAAGAACTCGATAAAATAGGCAATACACAGCGGGATGTATGCAAGGGCAGGCTTTCAAAATTCACCCGGTTGCATTGAGAAAGAATAGTGTAAAATGAGCCACTACCTCGTGACATCGTTGCCTTTAGGCAAACTGAAACGCTGTGAGAGAGTAAAGAGATGATTTGTGCACAGTGTTTCTTTCTCCTATTGGAAACTACCAAGTATTGTTCATCACGACAACCTTTTCCGTTTGATTGCTGCTCAGGCACATCACAGACCCCTTCTTACCGCGGTACATGTGAAGTGAAACTAAGAAAGCTAGTTTATACGTCCAAGCGTGTAGACTAAATTAGAAGTGTTCCGTGCTGTACTTTGTGGGCATGGTGTTTAGTCAAGAGCGCATGACTCGTGCATTTATCGATTAAAAGTAAATTATGCAAAATAAAGCAACAAAAGTAAACCTGTGCACACTGCAACTGCTCCCTCAGCTCCACATTTTCGTTCTCCATTTCGCGGATCGCCGCTTTTGTGCTATTGCGATCCTTCGTTGATCTGTTCAGATAGGCATCAACTTTCTGCTTTTCCTTTTCAGACTTTTCCAGGTATCGCTTCAGTTGTTGGTGGTCCTTTTCGAGCTTATTACTCTGTCTGATAAGACTTTGTTTCTCCAGATCAGCGTCCGCCAGAGCTTTCTGAAGGGTCATCACCTGTTCGACCATTGTCTGTTTTTCTTTTTGACTCTAAAATCGTAAAAAATGACAAGCACCGAAAAGGTAGGTTGAGCAGCGGGCTATTGCAGTGGGTGACCTAGCGCACCAAGTATGCGTAATTTAATGAAAGGTTCTTAAAAACTCGAAATCGACTCGAAGTCATCGACCAGACTGAAAAACGTAAACACGAAAACATTAAAATCAATATTATCTTTATTAGAATTAACAATTGAAAAAAACTGAAATACCGAAACCGTGATAAGTGGTGTCAAGAGCGTAAAGTTAATTCACTTAATAGTGTGACGAATATCCACACAAAAAGAAAGCAAGTAAATTGCATTAAAAAAATACCGTTTAAACCCCTCGGATAATTCCCAGGGTAAAATTCCTCTGAGAATTAATTTAGTAAATGGAAAAACTACCCTGAGCCTGCTAGATATACCTATATTGTCCATACTGAAATGCAATTAACGGTTGTCAGATATGTGAATAGATCCAACGTTATCTGTTGCAATTTCGAAATTGGCCGCTGGTATTATCGCCAACACTTCGACTGGTCAATCTGCTTTTCGCCGTGTTTTCTTATTTATCTGCCAGCCAATATTTGAAAATTTTGGAGAATCTGAGCTGCTTACAACAGCGAAATTTATAAGTTAGCTTTCTATCTGTAGGTTGGTTTGAAATATAATTTCAGGGGGTCCGGAGTTAGTTAGGAGATGTTCTTCCAGATTAAACTGAAATTTGGTCTTTGAATGTATCAGTGAGGAATCCCAGAAACCCTATGGGTTTACGGGTTATTCCTTCAATCGCTTTCAAGGTTTTACACAAAACTTACTTTCTCAGTGATGAAGGATCGACGTCCACAGACAGAGCTTCTTTGAGTCCACCATTTTGATTCAAAATGCAAAGAGGAGGGCTTCGTAAAAATAGAAAATGTCATTGATAGGTTCTTCTAGTATTTTTTGAGCCTTTTAATTTTACTGAATTCCCACAACTATTACAGCTATTACTGCAGATATGTTCTTTCAAAGCTTACCGGCAAAACACGTGGATAGAACCCGCTTTTTTGTGAGCCTTGTGCTAATCTCCGTGGGAGATGAGGGTGGGTGTTAAAAAGATAAGGTTAAGGCTAAGGTTGCGGTAAAATTTTTGTGATCAGGTTAAGGCTGAGGTTGGAGCAGTGGTTCATATTTCCGTGTCTTACCACTTCATATATTTCTTGTATCCAACGTCGGTGGAACATTTCTGCAATTCCATCTTCTTTAGTTCTTAAATATCGTAATGTTTTAACTTCCTTACTGGTGTGTTCTTATATCTGGCTGGTTACTGAACAAATATATTTGCAACCGTCATCACAAATAAAATGGTGGCACCAGGTAGGAGGCGAAGGGGAAAGTTACTATGGTAGCTCTCCGTTTGCTAGGTTATTTTTATAATCACCGGTATTATAATTGGTCTTCTCCCAACCTCCAGAAAGGGTTAGGGTTAAGATAAGGGTTAGAGTTTACGGCAGGACACAGGAATAGACACCGCCGTAGAATTTAGCACAAGACTACTCGTAGTACGGGTAGAACCCTTATCTAATCTTCGAGTTTTAAACGCTATATTCCTGGTTGAACATGGTAATTTAAAGTACAACTCGTAAAGGCAACGATTTTGCGAACATAATAATGATCGTCTTGGCAACCACAGTAAGTAACTGTCGTTTGCGATTCCAAAACTTTAGGATAGGCTACTCAGGGAATGGTTAGATGTATCAATAGGGGTACTAAAAGGTTGCCAATAGTTCCGCACCTAAAATTTATTGCACAGAACAGGAAACCCTCCAAAACATGGCAGTTATCTGCAATCGGCGTGTGTTCAGATAGCTTATCTTTCTGCGAAGAACCTTCCTGAGTGTTACGAACCGTTTATCATCCAGACAGTTTTATTAAGTGTTTTCAAAATCAGACGTGGCTTTGAGACTGAAGACCTCAGTGGCGAGGTCATTCATCGAGTGTCATAATGACGTGTAATGGCACAGAGTCACCTTTGGCGCAAACTTATAATTCTTACTCACTCGATCACGATAGTTGGACCGTCGATTTCGACGATGTCCACCGTATGCTCCACACCAGATGGTGCAGTGACAGTGACTTGCACGTGAATTAGTTTTAAGTGATAGTAGCCTTGCGCTGCAGCTACCGCACTCTCTCCTCCTCCCCCACCTGAGCCCAGTGTCAAGACAGAGTCAAGAAGACCGGGGAGGGGAGAAGGCGCAGGTGGCTGGCGCGACCGGAGCCGTTCTGGCCGTACCACCACACCTGGCTGTGATCCCACGGAGTGGGAGTGCCATAAAGGCCACATTAAGAAAGAGCCATTGCAGCCTGACTGTCAGTCCGCCAGTCAGTCACTCCACACAATACACACATTGGGCTGACCACGCGGTCCGAGTTATCCCGTCAGTTGGCAACCTTCCAAGCCACGGCTTTTTAGCGCACCGTGATAGTTTAAAGCGCGTCAGATTGTTTTATAGTGAGGAACATGCGCTGAGCTGTCGACCTCACTCTCTCCCCCACTCCCACAGTCAAACCAGTGTCCAAGCCGGCCAGTTGTCTGATGCGGAAGTGGGTGCAGCTGCTGGTGACCTCGTCTACGTGTACTACGTACACGACCTGGCCCACCAAACACGAGCACCAGGATTTCACACAACAGAGGGTTAAACGGCTCACATCTCACATGTGTGAGATAGCCAGAGGTCACGTTAAGAAGGAGCCATCGCAGCCTGACTCAGAGACCACCAGTCAGCCACTCCACACAACACACATTGGACTAACTGCGAGGTCTGAGTGTAAGTGTCAGTTGGCAGCCTTCCAACAGCGGCGCTTAACGTAACCGTACTCTCTTCTCCCTCACATGAGCCCGGTCTCATGACACAGTCACTCACTTACTCACGCACACACTCTCACACATGCAAACACTTACACACACACAAACACCAGTAACTAATCAAATTATTTTCTCTTAGAACCGTGTGGGTTAGGGTTAAAGCCTGGAAAGAAAACGCTTGTGGACTATTTCAAACGGTGCACTTAAAGAGTAAAATCACATGCGTGGTGTTCTGCAAGGCTTCTTCGATTTATTTACGATATCTTGGCATTTGCCCCAGGTTATTTGTCTCATGACCCACTGAAAGTTAGCAGTGCAAATAAATTTCCACAAGGTAGCCCAAATGTGCTGAACAATGATCAAATTACCTGGAAGGGAGTACCGAAAATGACGAAGGATACTGAAATTCATTGATTAAGGCTCACTGATCGCTACCGGAACTCACTCGCCCTGATCTGACTTGGGGTTCAATCTCAAGCCCCACCAGTAGCCGCACAGCGACTAGCAGTAGTAACTGCAGGTGAATAATGCCGTAAAAGACAAGGCAGACTGGAATGGCCATTTCTGGCGCATTATTCGTCATCAGCCAGCTATACCCAACACAGGTGGTGCCCCACCCGAGGCTCGACCCACGACTTGTTGATCAGAAGTCCAACGCTCGGGGATATCGATTGCATTCGTTGATGAACGCTCACCGATCGCTGGACTAGAATGGAATGGACTGGAATGGTCATTTATATTTTATTAGCCATCATAAGACAGAATTATGTGACTCCAGGTTTGGAGCAGCTGGGATTCCTAGCCGGGAACATGGATAATGTAGTCTTTTTTTGCATCCTCCCTTCTGCATATATTACTAGTCGCAATGCAACGGTATAGGAGGGCCCTAAATTGAACCCCAAAGTGCAACAAGATGAACATGTCGATAGCAATATATTAATTTCCCAGTGAAGGTGAATGTGATGAGGATTACTTATATGGTCTCCCAAACAAGACATGACACGGGAACCGCCCAAAACGCAGGTGGCGTTGCGTCCAGTTTCCGATAAATTAGGGTTAATTTTCAGGTTGGGGTTAAGGGTAAGTTTTAATGTCCGGATTAAGGTAAGGGTTAGCCTTAACTGTAGCGCTAGAGTTTGGGTGAGATTAGGTCTAAGATTAGGCATAGTATTTAGGTTTATGTTAGGTCTGGTGTTAGGTTTAAGCCATGGTAACATGTGCCCTTCCTGAAATTATGTGCCGAGCCATTTGTCTCACTTGGGCATGAGGCCGCTATCCCGTGTCCTGTTGAGGAAGCCATGTAATTCACCCTTACCGGGAATGGCGTCTTTGCAGTGGAAGCAAATTTCTGCTAGAGAGAGTAAACCAAGGAAAGTGCGCAGAAACAGCAGAATGTGTGCTTACAGCAGTCAGAAGTTTATTCAATTCCTGTATGGCCTCCTGATGCTTGGTGAGAAGATTGGTGGCCTGTTTTGCGTCACCATCCAGCACCGCTCGTCGCAACTCGATGTCCGCAAGCTCAGCCTCCAAGGTGTGAATCTGCCCCAGCAACCGGTCAGTCTCGCGTCTCGACTCCGCTAACGAGGCTTGAGAAGTCTCCAGACGGTCCTAAAACAAGGAAAGAATTCGTTGATGAATGCTAACCGATCGTTAACGGAACTCATTCATCCCGTTCTGCCTTGGGGCTCACCCTCGAGCCCCGCCAGCAGCCAAATAGAGACTAGTAGTATTAGAAGAGGCAGCTTAAGAATATACTTTCCAACTAAAACGTAAGTTTCGGCCCTTACAGCGTACAGGCTTGAGTTGCACGCCCCACGTAAAATATCTCTTTTGATGACGTTAGAAGTGTTTAATTTTTTCAGTAATTCAGCAATAAATCCGTAGGTGAGCTTTCAAACATCGTTCTTCCCACGCAGGGGTTGCCATGGTAGTCGTCGCCAAAAGTTTTTGGTTGCTTCTTTCAAGCGAAAGAATTGGCTCCTTAAACTGCTTTTAAACAACACTGAAGGTGGGTTCCATACAGATGGCAGCCGGCGAGGAAAATAAACTGGCCCTGAGGAGAATGCATACTCCCTTATAGAGCTTCACGACAATCAAGATTCTTTACCTATCTTCCCAAATGTTTATCATTACTTTGGCTACAAACCGTGTTATCTATAGCTTAGCGTGGGTAATATCACGCATTTTCTCGTTTTCGCAAGGGATTGGTTTTGACCAACCAAAAGAGGCCGCAGCAACATTCCTCTGTGTTAATGTGATTTTTCCTTTTTCACCAAAAGCGTGTCGTCGGATTTGCGTTAAAAAAAGCTTATTGCAAATGCGAATGGATGCCCCCCGGGGGAGAAAGGAACCCGAGCTACCATTCGGAAACCTTAATGATAACCTGCTAATTTTGTATGGGCGAAAATTCGTCGACATTATCTGCTATCTTGTGCAGGCTTGGATTCGCACCCGAACATTTGCATGACCAGTGCCCAATCCCATGGATGTATTTCAATCAAACTGGCCATAGCAGGTGACTTGTTCTCGCACTTTTTCAGGGCTTTCGTTTATAGGAAAATCCGTCAATCTCGGCTATATTTATATTCCTTTGTCGCAAAAAATGCACGCATCCCTTGGCAAGAGAAGGGAGTAGAACTTCTTTTCTATTCCATAGGGCCTTGTCATTTGTCACTCATCGGCGGGCTTTTGAAATTGAGCCGCCATCTTTTCTGCTCTCCATTCGCATGTGAAATTTCCTATATGTACGTCGATTGGCCTATTTCAACCATTATATACTTGAATTTTAACACTATTTGTTTATTCGAACAACGAAAATGAGGTCCTCAGCGCACGACGCTGGCACCATTTTTGGAAGGAAGGCCAAATTGATCGATATTTTGAGACGCATTCAAGGACGATTCTTCACGGTGAATGGAGGACCTTTTTGCTGAAAGTTTTGGAATTTATCTTTCAAAATAAAGCATAGCTCTCTCTCTCTCTCTCAAAAAATTTGTTGATGAACCCTCACCGATCGTTAACGGAACTCACTCGTCCCGTTCTGTCTTGGGGCTCATTCTTGAGTTCTGCTAGCAGCCGCACAGTGGCTAGTAGTATGAGAGGCAGATTAACAGTGCCGACAAAGACGAGGGAGACTAAAATGGCCATTGCTGGCTCATCAGCTGTCATAAACCAGCCATACCCAACCCCAGAAGATTGAACCCGCAACCCGTTGATCACAATTCAAACGCTCTAACCATTATGGTTAGTGTCTGGGATTATGGTTAGAGCTAGGTTGAAGGTTAGTTCTATCGTTAGGACTAATGTAGAGTTTTGGTTAACTCTAGGGTTAAGTTTACGAATAGATAATATCCACCCTTCCTCGACTTGATCGCAAAACTGGGGAGGAGGACATCATTCCCGTGTCTGACCCAAGCCTTGTGTGAAGCAATTTTTTGCAAAGCCTACAATTTCCAGCGCTAGGAAGTGAAGAATCGAAAATCTGTATTGAAAATTCTATTCCGCATATTCAAAAGCAATCTGAACTTTGCATGAAAAAGCAAGGCTATTTCGTTCAAAGCTTCCAAGGTGCAAGGCGACTTCCCATTGCAGGACCAATCATCCGTGCAACGCGCATCAAGACGAGCATTCCTAGTGGCATGGAAGGGCCAAGCCACGAAAAACTCTCGCACGACAACCCCCAGCCAAGCACTCCTGCGATATTTTTGTGCTCACCCCATCGGTCACTCCACCTCCAAAACCCTGAACCAGCACGTCCGGGCGTCGACCGCTCTTCCTGCGGACATGCCCCACTGGCTCTAAACAGTGTTGGTCGAAGCCCCCCACATCTCCGGGAGTTCACGGCGTGGGAACGTAGATTGTAGCCTTACCCAGCTGTAGCCTGTTGCACTTAACCCTGCCATCCACCCCCTTCTCCTCTTCGAAGCGTGTCTCTTAGTCCTTCCCCTGCCTTAGCGTCCCAAGTGCGTTGGTTGGTCTGAAGAATTGGCGTAAGCGGTTCGGAAATTCGCCAGTAGGGCTCTCTGGTTCTATAATATCATTTTGAACTGCCCCGGTGGGAAGTGGAACAAAGAATGAGGTAGATGCTATGCAAGTCTTCTCTCATTATAATCCAGCGCAAGTCAACATCCCTGCCCCACCACCATTATGTGGTGCATACGGTGGGCCTCGTCAAAATCGACGGTCGAACAGTTTTTTGTGCTCAAAGTACGTGTGTGAGAACAGTACTCTTATTACAAGTGAGGTTTTCTTAATCAAATAAACCACAATAAGCACGCGCCAATTGTACCGACTAATTTTAACAATCCAAGCACGGTTTGAAGATGCTTTCAACCTCTCACTAGAAGCACTTAATAATATTGATAGCTCGCAGAAGTAAATTGCTACCTAACAATCTCAGCTATTTTAGAGCAAAGAACTTGCCTGCAGCAAAAGTTTTTCTTTCTCACAGGCTGTCAAAGCCTTTTGTGTCTTTCTCAGACGTTCGTTGACCTCTTCCAAGGCATGATTATTTTCAAGAATTGTCATATTGAGCTGATCAATCTTTAGCTTAAAACCTTTAGAGTCTTCCTCCGTTCTGGATTGCGCGAGGCTAAGTTGATCGATCTTCAGCTGAAGTGACGAACACTTGGCTTCCAGATCCTTAAAAAGGGAATTGTTTTAACAAGGAAAATGCGGAGAATTCGGAATATATAGCAATCAGGCCTGTTAAGAAATGAAAAAAATTTACCCTTCGTTAGTAGCCATTAAATAAACTGTTCGAAAGACCAATATTTATTTTAAAACTTGCAAAATAACTTGTTGTGTGGAAGTGAACCGTTTTTAAAGTGTCCTCTGAATATGCAAATGATGCAGGTGACAGTAAATTCAGAAACATCAAATTTGTAGCTCTTTTGGCTTTGTGCGTATCCCTCCTTTTCCAAGGTCCTCGGCAAAAAGGAATGAATTGACCGATTTTGTATTGGGCTCAGCGCGCAAAACGGACACAGTAACAGGATTTCTACGGAGATACTGGCAACAATAGGGTAACGGGCAACTAAAAAATGCTCATACGTTAGTTGCATTTAATTAGATTAGATTAATTAGATTAGATTGCAGGCCAGAAATAAACACTTTCAGTTTCCTTTGGGGCTTTCGGCCTAGAGACCTCAGCAGTGTGCGCGCAGCTTCGAGCAAGGAAACTGGAAGTACCGTTCTCAGTTTATTGGCCAGGCGGCACGGAAATATTTTCTGGTTGTGTGTGCCTCTCATCTCCTATAAACTTGCGTCATAAATAAATTTCCCAGGTGTCAATCAGATTAAATTAACGAAAAGGTGAGCATCTAATATCTAAGTCCAATGAGCAAAGCCAAAAAGGTTTCCCTTATTATGTTACTGGTGGTAAGAAGGAGTTTAACAGGTGGGACGAAAGGCGACAGTAGACCAAGGACTCTGAGTGGAAAAGGTTAAAAACCGCAATGGTGCCCATACAATTTTTCTTATACTTCAAGAAGACCTAAATGAAAGAAGGTGCAGCTCAAATGGTAGCATGTAAGTAGACTTAAAACGGGCTAAGAACACAGAAGGCCAAGGGAATCGCTAAAGGCTTGCAGGCAACAGATTGCCGAAAGTAGGAACAAGTAGCCGGAACCCTAAGTCCAGATATTAAGCTGCACCTTAAATCCCAAGCCCAAACCCCAATTCTTAACCATAATACCAAGTCCTAAGCTTAAGAAAAACCCTAAATTCTAAAACCTAAACCCTGAACTCCAACCAGGAATCCAAACCATAAGCCGTAACCCTCAACCAAAGCCCTTACTCTAACTCATAGACCCTTACCGTTAACCATAATTGTAAGATCTAAACATAACCGTAAGGGATTTTTCAGACACCTAAGTACTAAACTTTAAATCATAATTATTAACCACATCATCAAACACTTACCCTAATCCTTTTAGTAATTTATAACGCCTACGGTAGCCCTAAAACTCAATCCTTACCGTAAATCCCAACAAAACTTCACCGCTAAACGGATTCTCATCCAAATCAAAAAGGAAGCTGACATACAGTAATAAAATCATTGGACTTACATATTAACTCCTCACCCAAGAAACTGACATGGTATCTTTATCTAGTTTACTGTGCGTGGTTTACCAAAATATATGCAGCAAGCCTCCGAGCTTTTGTAATTGACTTCATTCGGAAGTCTTGAGGGTAATTACTATGCAAATTCTGCTCGCAATAATCACACAAACAGGATGTGCACCCCCGTCATACCTGTCGCTTTTTTGTAAGGGCATTGTTCTTCTCCTTAATGTGGGCACTCTCAGCCTCCTTGCTTGCGGTGACGCACTTGCAACGCTGGACCTCCGCTTCTAACGACTGACGCAAAACTTCCAGCTGGTTGATTCGGTTTTCAGCGTCCTCGAGTGCGTGCCTCAGCTGGATCTTCTCCTCCTCCTGTCGAGCCTCCGACTGTTTCAGCTTGGTGACCATATCCTGAAAAGAGTTCAAGTTTTCTGACTCTAATTGATGTGGATAAGTGCTTTGGACATCCGCTGAGAGGGTGTCTGACAAGGGTAAACTGTAGTGAACTGAACGTGTTTCTGGGGTTTTAAATAATAAACAAACTATCTCTACTGTAACAAAATAAGTAGGTATTTATGTATAGACAATGTCGTGATTTCCGAAAGTGAACTAGCAAACCTAAAACGCAAATAAAGGCGCAATGTGAGGAGGCAAAGTATTGATTTAAATGTCGAAGTGTGAAAATCTGACGTGCCTGTTCCTGGCGCTTTTCTGACTCCGCACCGGCGAAGTTCCTTTCGAGTTGGCTTATCTTCTCGGCCAGCAGTTTGCGGTCACGTTCGTTCTTCCTCAGAGTCTCCTCCTGCAGCATGAGAGCCTTTTGTGCACTTGCCAACCTCCCATCCACTCCCTTCTTATCTACAAAAAAGCCAAAGACGACTAATGTTATCAAAAACGGTGGCGACACAATATTTAGTTCAGAGTATAGCCATCTTAGCTTGAGAGTAGGGAAAGTAGTCTGAAGTTCTTCCGCCTCTTGGCCCTCTTATCCAACCAGACCTGCTCTAGTTTAAAAAATCAAACATTACGCGCTAGGATAAAATATACTTTAGTTCGAAGCGAATTAAGTTAACGCGGATCACCCTCATGCTCACAAGACAGGACAGCAATCGTAGAAACAAAAAACAAACGTTTTATGGTGAGTTCCTGCATGGCTGAAGCAAGAGGAGCGAAAATCACCCGTTATGTGGCGGGTAATTCCATGGTAGAAGTCGGAGAACCGTAAAAGAAACGTTCTTTGGCCAGATTGAAACTGGCTGAAGGTAATTGCCTGTTTCAAATAGTAAACCAAACTACCTCTACTATAACGAAATAAGAATTAGTTAGGTATAGAAAACTCCGGTGCCTTCCGAAAGCTAGTTTCACCGCAAGCAGATTTTCGAAACTCATAATAGGACAATTAAGAGGGAATATCTGCAGCACAACAAGGGCAAAACAAAATTCAGATTTGGCGCAATCTCCGCAGAGAACTGTGAGAAAAAATACGATGTTGCTACTGAGGAGGAGGAGGGGAACTACGACGACAGTGAAGAAGAAGAAGAAGAAGAAGAAGAAAAGAAGAAGAAGAAGAAGAAGAAGAAGAAGAAGATGGTGGTAACGATAAGGAAGGTGTTGGTGGTAGTGATGATGACGATGATGGTGGTGGTGGTGGTGATGATGATGATGATGATGATGATGATGATGATGATGATGATGATGATGATGATGATGATGATGATGATAATGGCGGTGTTGGTGGTGGTGGTGTTTGCAATGTCATCAAACTCTACCAGGATTGCTCAAGTCTTTGGGTTCCATCAGTCGAGCGTCTTCTTCCCTCATTTTTCGTGAGTGCTTACTTCAGCCATTCATCTTGTTTCTGTCTGGTAAGTTGAGGTTAGATATGATAGGTAGGACGGATCTCATCGATCAAGAAATAATATTGCTGTGCAGGTTTTGTAAAAAATATTTGCATTTATAATAGCCTCAACAATTTGGAGGTAAATAATATATTATGCACAGAGTCAATTTTTACCGAGTGCGGTTTTTTGGAGGGCGGAAATGAAGCGCATTCAAATGTCGGCATCCTGACGTATGACGGAAATGCTTTGGGATTAGTCTTTACGATGATTAATATTCCAACCCCACTCAATTAATTCTTATCGAGAACGCGCATCTGAATTTCTGTTTATATTTCATAACATGGGCCACTGACATTAGGTGCAAAGCTACAATTTGAATGGAAAGCCATGTTGTCGAGGAGAGGGAGAGATTGTATGGCCCCATCTGATAAACTCTGCTTGCAACTGCTTTAATTCCCTCCTTGGTAATTTAATTGAGATCAGGACACATTTCGAAAATTCTTACCTTTTTTCAGAAGAGTTGGGCGAAGAAATCGAGCCTATCGTTCACTTAAAAAATTGTCTAGCACAGAGTTCAACCTTAGTGTTTATTCTTAACGCAAATACTGAAGAATCGAGTAAGATATTTACTTTCAAGTTGCTCTGTTCAGTGCAAACCCAAAAATCCCGTGAAATGAAATGTGACCCCTATCGCTAACTCTTCCCAAATTATGCAGTTTTCCAGACAAGACGAAATGGTGTGCCATTCATTGAGGGACTATAAACATTTGTTTCCAAATGAGGTCACCGGTTGCCTTACTGATTAATCTGAAGAGTCTACTTAATGGCTAAGCGATCGATCTAGTGATCAAATACTAGAGTCCAGGTTAGAGACCTGTGTTATTTAAACTAAGCGTGGAATATGAGTGCATGTAAGCGCTAATAGGCTAGCCATTCTCGTCCTGGTTTCCCATACCTTTTAACGCGTTTATTCGCAATTATCTTCTAAGTTAATCCTATACCAACCGCATTACCACAAATTACATAACACTTGCTACTCAATTAGGTTTGCAAAAACTGGTCTAACGCATATGACTCATATGGGAAACAGACATGGGTGTGGTGTCCATGGCTTCCTAGCCAGATTGAGCCCAAGGCTGCCTTCGATAGACTGGACGTCCTCCCAGTGGGAAACGCAATTGAAATGATATCGATGCTGGTGAGGTCTCCAGTACTATAATCCAAATGGGGCCTATTGCTCATCACAGCTCCCCCCAAAGGGGCTGTGATCCTCGCCAACTTCGGTGCAGGTGCTATCCACTACTCGATCCGCTTAGCTAGTGGATAGTTTAGCTACCGAATCTACCCAGATTATCAGATAATAATTGAGAGACCCTGTTGCGGTCCGCTCCCACGATCAGCACCGCCACCACCAGGGATTCATCTTGTCTTCGCCTGCGCAACACCCGTTGGCACTACCCTCACTAGAGGTCAAGGCCAATCAAACTTCATCAGTTAATTAATTGACAGCAGGTAATCGAGGACCCACGCCCTGGGATCAAAACTCAACGGCGGACACAGGTGCACACGCAAACACACGCAATGACGACTGGCTTGACGAGACAACAGCGGTAACAATAGCTTTTGAAAATCACCAGCGTTTTCTTTACATAACTTACTACTTATTTATTTATAGTAGAGTTAGTTTGGTTTACTAACTAGCGGCGACTGCGTGCAGAACCCTTCTCACAACCTTTGCCAACCCCGCCCCTTCCTAGCACAGATTTAAAATGCGAAATTACCTTCCTCCACCTCACAAAGTGCCTGCTGTACCATGTGCAATCTTCGAGCCCACTGCTCAGTTTGCTCGGCCTGTTCTTGCAACCGCGCCTCCAAGGAGTGAACCCGCGCGTTGGCATCATCGCGCGCATGCTCGGCAGAAGCCAACCTGAGGGCAACGTCGCGCAGGCCCAGTCGCACGGCCTCCGGGTCAAGGTCAGCCGATGTGCCTACGCCAGCGTGAAACGGTGAGGCTTGAACAGCGGCTGCGGGGGCGCTTTCACCGGCAGGAGCTACTGAAGAAAGAGAAGATAAGGATATGGTTCAAGGTAGAACGAAAACCACTCTGTAGTCAGACTGCTCGTGACTTTAGTTGGTGGGGTCTCATAGGCATCGTGCTTCTCATCCGCTCAGGAGAGCTGTTTTTGATTAGCCTATTTGAGTTTCTCAGGTTAGTCTACTTCTATGTTGTACTCGTGGAATCCATCGACTGGGGGTAACCAAATAATTTTTTTGTTAAACATATGTTTGCCCCAAGCCCAGGATTGGGAAGTAAGGGAGTTTACGTTTTGCTCGAAGATATACGCTAGATGAGTCCTTATCTGGAAAAGGAGTTGTTTCGTGGTTTCTTTTAAGTGCGAAAGCCGCAATTATCTAGTATAGCAATAAACGAGCCATTTAACACTGAAATTTCTCCTTTTTTACGCTATCGATTAAAATTTTCGGGCAAATATCTACCTGGATACTCCGTTTTAAGCAGTACGAGCGATTACTAGTGGCGAAAAAATGTTAAACTAGATAGGTAGCACGCCTCATACTTTGTTGTTTTAATCTTGAAGCTTCTGTACTCTTCGCCTTAGAAGGTCATAGAAAACTTACTATGTGAGTTACCCACTCTTCTCCAGGTTTCTGTTACTGAGCTTATCCTCCAACTTAATCTTAGCTTCCTGTCTTGGCATTTTATGATGCGTAAACGAAACCTTCCGAGCTTGTCAGTTCGCAAATCTAAACCGACCGATAGGTCGCTTTTATCATATCAATCATCATATAACGTAGACATAATAAGCACGACGCCATAGACTGGACGGAAAATAGCAGAAACATTTGCACCTATGATAAAACAGCACGATTGGAAATAAAGAACTTACGGCGGATCGGTGAGGCTGAGCGGCCACGTGAAGAACTTCTGTGCCCTGGGGATCTGGATCGACTGCCTGCGATTATAGCTTCCTGTCGGAATCCGATAATGCGTCTCAGTGAACTGTGTATGGAATTGAGCCGCATTTCCGCCTCCCGTTTCTCCAGTTCACAGGACGCTAGGCGAGCCTCTAGGGCACTCTTCCTCTTCTCGGCTGAATTTATATTCGCGCGTAGAGATCGAGCCTCCTCATTGGCTGCTTCTAGGGCCGTCTCTAATTGGCTCCTACAATCGGCTACTCGACCGTGTTCCGCAGCAGTTTGCCGTACCGCAGCTTGGTGTTCACGTTCACGAGTTGCTAGCAGATCCTGTGTCTCGGTTAGCCGTTTTTCTGCAGTGGCCAGGGCCTTCTTCAGCGACTCTCTATGCCGAGGTTTAAGGAGAAAAACAAAGGAAACTGCTGGTGACCTTCATAACTTCCTTTCCTGTGGAGGCGTTCACTAACTTTCAAAAAACGTGAACCCACTCTTCACTGATTTGAAACTAGTCCCCGTATATAGATCAACTGACAACCACCACAAATGTCAATGGAAAGGTTTTGTTATTACTTATCAGACTGTGTCTTTGGATGAAATGGTAAATACTTTCTAGCCGTACTTCTTTAAGAAAATAATTACAAGAAGACAGTCCTCCTACCTCCGGCAAAATTTTTACAAATCATAATTCTTACTGCCTTTATCAGAAGCTGTGACATCCAAAATTCGGATAAAGTTCAATTGTCTTGCCAAATTTCAGAATCTCCTTTGGAAGGCATATAGGAATCGAGAGTACACTTAGCGCACAATGTATCTTCTACAATCTTGTACACAACTTCCGGTAGGACCTGATGGTTGAGTTGGTTACACTGTTGGCTGTACTCAAGCCTTGCCCTTCCTGTCTAGGATTCGAATCCCACCGAGACAGTCGATATTTTTCCAATTATGTCAACTGAATCTCTGTTTTCGTGTGTGATGGAAATAAGTGATTTTATACTTAAGCACTTTTCAATAATATGTAGATATTGAAGCGAAAATGCGCGTCCTCGGGCATAAATCAGAAGAAGAGGTGATCATGGGAAGTCAAGTAAGCGCGATACCCCCACTGATGTGGTTAGGATCGTGCTAGACCTCGAGCGCCTAAGAGGAAGGCAACGAACATTTTAGTGTATCGTTAGACTCTCTAAGAACTCTTTGTATTATTAGTCTTGCGGAGATATTCGGAAGGCGTAAAAAAGTTTCATTATGTCAAAATATTGCGTACAGGTAAATATTCAAGACTGAGGTGAACAGTGTTTGGATTGAAACGAAATAAAATTATTGAGCACCGATACAAAGAGGTTATTCGTTTGAGATTTCGAACATGTACAGGCTTCTATCAACAGAGAAAAAGCAATAGCAACCACGTAGAAGGCCCCAAGGTAAGCGACCACAAGTTAAGTTGAATACTGCTTTGTTGATTATGCCTGCTCACCATCTCCATTTCAGCAACGAACTAGCCAACCGACTAGCCAAGCTTCCAGTCGCCGACGCGGACATCTCCGTAGAGAACCGCTGGTGTCAGCTGAGGGACACCATCCAATTCGGCGCCCTGGATGTCCTCGGCCGCGCACGTCGTCAGCACCAAGGCTGGTTCGATGACAACGACGCAGTTATAAACGCTCGGCTCGTCGAGAAGAACCAGTTGCACGAAGTCTACGTCGATCGCCCTACCGCTGCAAACAAGACAGCCTTCCACTGAAGTCACTGCCTTGTACAGCAACGGCTGCGGGAGATGCAGGATGCCTGGATGACGCGCAAAGCCGAGGAAATCCAAGGGTTCGTTGATCGAAACGAATGGAAGAACTTCTTCGCCGCCACCAAGGCTGTCTACGGACCTCCCGTCAAAGGCGCCGCCCCTCTTCTCAGTGCCGACGGCAGGACGCTGCTCATTGAGAAGACGAAAATCCTGACGCGATGCGCAGAACACTTTCAAAGCGTTCTCAACCAGCCCTCCACCATCTTCGACGCCGCCATCGATCGCCTGCCTGAAGTGGAAATCAACGCCGACCTTGATCTACCGCCCTCTTTCCAAGAAACCATCAGAGCCGTGCAGCAACTCTCCAGCGGGAAAGCACCTGGCTCGGACACGATACCTGCTGAGATTTACAAGCATGGTGGACCCCCGCTGATGAATCGACTCACAGTACTCTTCCAGGAGATGTGGCACCAAGGACAAGTCCCTCAGGATTTCAAAGACGTCACCATTGTCTACCTCTAGAAGAAGAAAGGGAACCGCCAAATCTGCGACAACCACCGAGGAATCTCGCTGTTGAACATCGCTGGAAAGATCTTCGCACGCATTCTCATCAACTGCTTGAACGCTCACCTGGAGCAAGGACTGCTCCCGGAAAGCCAATGCGGCTTCCGACGACACAGAGGAACAATTGACATGATCTTCCCAGAAACCGTGGCTTGGAAGGCTGCCAATTTGACCCTTACGCCAGACAACGTCATCAGCCCAGCGTATGTTATGTGTGTGTCGAGTGGCTGAGCAGGGGACTGGGAGTTAGACGGCGATGGCTCCTCCATATCCCCTGCTTTAGTGAATCCTGGTGTGTGCTTTATGGGGGCCAGTTCGTGCTGTGACGCGCTAAGACGGGTACGCCAACCCGTCAGCTAATGCGCCCACTCCCACATCAGACAACTGACCGGCTCGGACAGTTTCTGATGGTGGGGGTTGGGGAGAGAGTGAGGTCGACAGCTCAGCGCATGTTCCTCACTATAAACAATCTGACGCACTTAAAACTATCACGGTGCACTAAAAGCCGTGGCTTGGAAGGTTGCCAACTGACGGGATAACTCGGACCACGTAGTCAGCCCAATGGTTGTTTTGTGTGGAGTGGCTGACTGGCGGACTGAGAGTCAGGCTGCAATGGCTTCTTCTTAATGTGGTCTTTATGGCACTCCCACTCTGTGGGATCCGAGCCAGGTGTGGTGGTACGCCCAGGGTCGGCTCCAGCCGCGCCAGCCACCTGCGCCCTCTCCCGCCTCCAGTCTTCTTGACTCTGACTTGACACCTGGCTCAGGTCGGGGAGGAGGAGAGAGTGCGGTAGCTGCAGCGCAAGACTACTATCACTTAAAAATAATTCACGCGCGAGTCACCGTCCCTGCATCACCCTTCCGTGGAGCATACGGTGGACCTCGTCGAAATCGACGTTCGAATTTTCAGTGTGTGTTAGTTTGCCCCCTAAACGGTCCACGTGGTACTCGCGCTGTAACCAACATGGGGGTCAAATCAGAGTGCAGCAGGGGTTATTATTCTGGGATACTGTCCCATAACAAATGCCGAAACTGGCGGGTGCACGTGCCCAATATGGTCACGCATAGGTGCAGGCTCATGCCGCACCCCGCTCTCCCACTACGTGGGAGATGCTTCATCTGCGCCTGAACCCGCCTTCGGTCTTCTTGACTATATCTTGACACTGGTACAGGCGGGTAAGGAAAGAGAGAGAGAGCGCGGTAGATGCAGTGAAAGTCTACTATCACTTAAAACTAATTTGCTCACGTGTGAGTCTCCACACCTGGTAGTCTTTCGACTTCCTCTCCACCCCTAAACAATTATATGAAGACGCTGATGCACAATCCCATAAGTGACTAAGGCTATAGGTTCCCCGTCGTATGCGGGTGACAAGCGACGAGTCAAGGTCACGGACAATTGATCAGAACCCCAAAATTCTTATTGGCTACTCTTCAGCCTATAGCTTTTGCACATGCCATGTGCCCCGACTCCTCTTCTAAGACCTACCATCCCGGCGGTTTCCTTTGCTCAATCTACGTCTTACCTGCAACCAGCTGTTTATTTTGAATAAACAACAAAGGTTCCTTCGGGTCCTATTTCGAATTCTTGTGATGGAAAAGCAGGGGGTGTGCTAAGGAAGCAGGTACCTTCGTTTGAAAGCAGATGCAAATCTAAAAAACACATGATAGTTGTGTACTCGGTGATTGGTGAGAATGTCACATTAAAGTGCCGCCCTGACCGCAATCTTGCGCAGTGCAGGAAATTAAGCGGGGAAAATTCATTAAAATTTCCATATAATACAATCAAAGTTATCACGCATTGTTTTGTTATATAAAAAATATCTTATTGTGTATATGCACCTCCGTATGTTTCCAACATCATCTCATCTCATTGCACCCTCCATAGAATGGTTTTTACGCCAAGACAGGTCACATGAATTGGTGAGGGCCCATGGTTGTCGGGCATGCAATTCTAACCTCCAAGTGTCCTCAGTTTCTTTTCAAAACTCCCTTGTAACACGCTTTATTCCCTGGTTTTGGTAATCCTGGTGTGTGCGTTATGGGGGCCAGGTCGTGATATAGCACGCGCAGATGGGTTCGCCTACCCTGAGAGCCACTACGCCTACTCCCACCTCAGACAACTGACCGACTCGAACGGTGGTTTGATTGTGGGGGTGGGGGAGAGAGTGCGGTCGACGCTTCAGAGCATTTTCTTCACTATAAACAATCTGACACGTTTTAAACGGTGCGCTAAAAGCCGTGACTTGGAAGGTTGCCAACTGGGAGCAGGTGGTTAGCTCAGTGTGTGTGGTTGCGCGGAGTAGCTGATTGGCAGACTGAGAATCAGGCTGTAGTGGCTCCTTCTTGATGTGGCCTTTATGGCACTCCCACTCTGCTGGAATCCGAGCCGCCACGCACTTTTTAAAGTGTTCTTGCTTGTTTTGGACCACAGTGCGTGGGTCAGCACCCCCTCCCACCTCCGTTCATCTTGACTCTGTCTTGACACCCGGCCCAGATGGACGAGTGGACCAGCGAGTGAAGTAGATGCAGTGAAAGTCTACTCTCACTATAATCTAGCGCAAGTCACCGTCTCTGCACCACCCTGCTGTGGAACACACCCTGGACATGGTCGAAGTTGACGGTCGAACTGTCGTAATGTTTGCGACCGTGCGTCCCTAAAACAGCCCACGCGAGAAACGCGCTAGACCAACATGGGACCGGATTACGGCACGGTACGCGTTAACCAAGCGGCGCAGATTCCGTGCATGTCACGCCCCATCAGCCACTTGCCCCCGATTCCGGCATCTGATTGACTGGCTCGGAGACAGTAAACTGGTGCATGTGAGAGGGCAGAGCGAGTGAGGCCGACTCTGTGGGACTCTGTCTTCATGGTACTTCCGAACACTTGTTCCCTATAAACAACCTGACGTGCTAAAATACGTGGATTGGAAGGTTGTCAACTAACTAGACAACTGGGCCACAAATCCCTAGCCCGTCCCTCCGGTCTTATCACCAGGGCCAAGAGGATGGGGGAGGAGTGGGGAGCTACTGTACACGAATCTATGCTCAAGTCATCGCCCCCTGCACCCAGTACGCGGATGACGTCATTTGCGACAGTAGAGCTGACGTGATAGATTTTCAGATGCCACGCAAATGGAAGGGAGACGGGTAACAGGATGCTTGCTTCCTGTAGCTGGCTTTCCTGTATGTTTCGCTACGAAATGGTTAAAACTACAAAAAAAGCATACGGATTGACTAAGATTCTACGATAACCCATTAAATTTATACAAATTATTGTCTTTTACAAAAAACCTGTTATCATTGAAATCAAATGTCAGCACCAGAAGGAAAATATTTGCCGGTCGGATACTGACTGGCATACCACCAAAAGAAAAGGGATAGCGCGATGAGCTAATTTTTATCTGAACTACTCAAACTCCAAAGTTTTAGTAATGGGGTTTGGCCTATATTAGCATTTCAAATTGTCAGTAAATAGCGAATATTTGGTTTCTTATTTTCTGTAAGCTGTAACGGCCACCATCCAACGCCCTCAGAACACATTGTGTTCAGCAGCTTTCCACACCGTCAGGGACGGACCTAAACCATTCTTGTTTTAAGGAATATAATTTAAGAATAAATAGTCATTTCGCGTTTATTAGTCGTCATCAGCCAGTTTTATCCTATTCCAAGGCGCCGCGGGACACGCACGTCCCGTAACCTGACTGGTGAGTGCTACTCACCCGCAATTAATATTCCCGAACTTAACCAGGAGGAGAAGGGCCCGCGGCTCATTTATATAGCGTTCAAGTCGATCACATAAGATCCCGGTTTCGAATCCTAGATGCTCCACACTTGGGATTGGGTATGACTGGCTGACGACAGCTAATAAGCTAGAAATGGCCATCGCTGTCTCCCCTGTCTTTTTCGGTACTCCATTATTTTCATATGCTACTAGTCGCTACATAGCTACCTACGAGGTCTCTAGGTTGTGTTCCAAGGCACAACGGGACCGGTGAGTGCCACTCCGTCATAAAAATCGGCAGATGCCAACTTCAGTAACTCTCACGGTGGAATGTACCTGAAAAGACCGAATAATTCTTTACTATTTGCGAGGCATAAGAATGTGGATAAGACTAAAACACTGGCTATAACTCGTACCTAGAAGGCTTATTTACTAGCTTCCAATCGACAGCTGCCATAAGTACTTCCAAGAAAATCTAAGTTCGTTGTTTGGTATCTCATACTACAAATAAACCGACCGTCATTGCAATCTCTCTCTCTCTCTTCCACCCTTTAATTTTCTGGTTTCGGCGTCATATACTTCTATGTTCTTCTAGTTTGATACCTACGTAAGCATCTAACTTATCACAGTTAGCGGAGAAAAATAAATTTACCTTTGAGATTCTAACTCTCCTGTTCGTTGCTTCAACGTAAAGAGCTCTTGTCTTTGACGGTTCTCATGCTCCTCTGAGGCACCAAGTTTGTCCTGTAGCTCAAGAACAGAGCGGGAGAGTTTCGCACGTTCCCCACCAATAGACTTTAAATCTCGCTTCATATCGTAGCATTCACGCTTCAGTTCCGAGCGAGCCTTCTCAAGGTCCTTCAGGCTGGCACGCAGATCGATAAGTTCTTTCGCCTGAGTCGTCTTTTGTTCCTCCAAAACTGCAAATCGGAAACATTTACTCAAGGAAAGGGTTAAACATTCATACAGATTTGTCCTTTTCATCACTGACTCTGACTTGAATGCCTAGTAGTGAAGAGATTACTGTGTAAGAAGTTTGTAATGCAGGTGAACTTGCCCACAATTCTTGGAAGGATAAATATAAGTGAGTCCTAAACTCTAACACGAGATTTAGCCTAAAATTTAACCCTAATTGCTGGGAATGCTCACATTCCCACGAGGATTCATCTCACAGAAAATTACCTACGCACGTTTCTTGCACCGCGTGTCATGAAGGATGCGCTCAGTAGCGTTCCACATTGGATGTGGGCACAGAGCTTTCGTAAGATCTGGTTGGTCCATGTCTGCGAGAAGTTGCTCGGCCCTTCTAGAACATTCTCTTAAAGCGGATTGGACAGAGCGTTAGTCAACCTGAATGTCATGCTATAAATACATGCAGGTTCTCAGCGAGAACTACATGTAGTTGCCTAATACATTTTCCGGTGACTGACCGTGTTCTCTCTCTGCCGTGCTGGGAATGGAGACAATAGTCAAATGCACGAATATGGTTCGTACCAGGCCGGGTCATAGCACTAACCTTAACAACAACTCTAATATCACTGAAAATCAGCGCAGGACTCACATATAAGGGGAGTTTTTCTGTTCCTGTACCTTGCCACTCTTCCTTTGTGACCATAGTTTCGCTTGGCAGGGATCTCTGTAACGCTCGGGTATTTAGCACAACCCAGCTTCCACTTATAATAAACACCTACCTTTTTAATTAAAGTAGGCTTAAACTATATTATATGATGTTTGTTCAATCCCATTCACGCGTTTGGCTTGAGTGAGGATCAGGGTTAGATGTTAGGTTTGAGCTTCGGGGTTGATGCTTAGGTAAGGGGTCTGGGGTTAGGATCAGGCTTTAGAACTTTGTTTATGTTTGGGCGTTAGGCTATCAAAGTTGTCAATTTCCCTTGTATTCTGATTTGCGGCCATTTGAAGTTCAATTTAACGATATATTCTTTATAATTTCGGCCCCAATGTGTCATGATGATCACGGTTTTGAATTAATTCTAATGCAATATGTAATCCGTGCTCTCTTTTACTTTTCCACCCGTTTAAAGCTCATAATTTATCGTGTTTTAAATTTGTGCGCTCGCGCTCTTGGACTTCACTGGTGTATTTACACAATCTGCTGGCACTAATATACATTTTTACCGTTGCTCCCCGTAAACAGCTATGTGTATGTTTCTTTTACCGCACTCATAAAACTCCCCACTACTGTGACTCCTGTTTTACAGGAGTCCGTGCCTCCCACTTTCTCAGACCTTCACCGTGTCTGTTTTAAATAAAGAAAACCATTACAGATCGACTACCTAACGTTACTGTTATCGGTCTTTACTCTACTCAGCGATCTCATGTCTGAACCCTCTAAGTATACCAGCCCAAACTAAACAGGAAAATTGGAAGAAGGGGTTTCAAGGTACAGTCGTTTTGACACGCAATTAGACATTGTCTCTAGCGTAGACTATAGAGTAGGTCCCAAATCACTGACTGAACTACGGATGTCCTCTTAGGTTAGCAGTTAACGCAAGAGATAATTAGCAACAACTAGGGAACGCGCGCTTTTTCTAGCCCCCACCTTATCATAAACTTATTCCAGCTCTGCCTTACCCACAAACATGCATGAGTGGTTCAAGGGTGTAAATACTCGCTGCGAATTGATTGAAGTTGGGGTCTCCAATGCGAACCCACTCAATCGACATATCGATCTGGAGTCGGCCCTGTGTAGTCACCTTTGGATTGGCCTTACTGATGGTTGATTGGCGTCCACCCCCTATAACTGTTGCTTGTTCGGTTGACCCTTTCTTCTCTGGCGATGGAATCCTGATCGAGTTCAAAAGTTCAGACGAATAAGAAATGTTTCTGGTGATCAACCAGCCTTCTGCCCTGAGAAGCTTCTGTCATGCGAAATTTCCTTCATGGAACAAAATACTACCAGAAGGACCTGAATAATGGCTATTAACCCACATGAGAACACGGGAACTCCCATTGAAAAAAATGGCGGGCTTTCACTGCTCACTAACCAAGAAGCCCTGCGGAACCATGCTTTCGTCCTTGACCGAGCCTTAGCCGCTGACCGACCTCACGCCTTAGTACGGCAACTTGACTCCAAAATGAAGGATCGATGCGCGACGCTGTTAAAAAACCTTTTTATCACAACGTTAATTGATAAGCTCCCTGATCGTGTAAAGCCTGTTCAGTTTTCGATCTATTATCTCTAGTAGAAGTAAACCAATCGATTCGGACAGATTTTGTCCAAAAGTGGTATCCTTTGTAAGCTTGAAATACCTGATAGGTAGAATTGCTAATATGCCTTCTAAATTACCTTTGGTCGCATCCGTTGTCTCTCATTTTTGATGGCAGCAATGTTAAAGAGTCTGAAAAACCAATCTACTTTTCCCATGAGGCCTTGTTTATATAAGTCAAATCTACAGGTACCAGGAGCTAGTCGCTGCTCCTAATGGATGGTAACACTAACGGAAACTCTCCCTCATTTTGGTCTGGGAATTTTGTCATGACACTTCAGGGCGGGACAGACTTGGATGGGCGGATGAGCCACGCCTTTGTTGACGCGTAATTCATATAGAAGAGCACATGTGTGTCTGCTTGGGTGTAAAAAGCTCAGACACGTCCTGACACGAGAGTTAGGTGCATGACTCTTTCCCCTCCCTTGAGCCTGCACAGGAAAGAGCCTAATTTTAGCTAGCATACAATTTTCTTCATCCCTCATCGCTATACCCAAGGTTGAGAATCGGCAATAATATCTTCCTATCCTCTTTTAGTGAGCAATCATAACAGACTGCTAATTTGTCCCAAGCATTATATTGAAAGTTATTAAAAGGAGGGGAACACTGTGCCTGGTGCAAGTGGGGGTTGTTTCTACGACCGAACCTTACTTGGCACCCAGCCCTCATCTGTGGCGCCCCGAAGCTGTGCTGCGCTTAGTGGCCACGCTCTGGGAACCGCTTTAACCGGTGGAATAAACCAGATGAGGGAATCCTGTGTGTAGGTGGGTCTGGCTCTAGTGGGGTCTGATTTACCTGCACCCGACCCCACCTCCGGTCTTCTTGACTATGTCTTGACTTCGAGCACAGGCGAGTAAGGGCAGAGAGAGCGTGCGGCAGATGCAGGGCAAGTCTACTATCACGTAAAGATAATTTGCGTACAAGTCACCGTCCTTGCACCACCCTTCTCTGGAGCATACGGTGAAAATCATCAGACTACGACGGTTGAATTGCCATGTGTTTGCGTGTGTTGGCATCGCGATGGAATTCACCAGCCGCCAGCCACCTGTGCCCTCTCCCATCTCCGGTATTCTTGACTCTCTCATGACACCAGGCTCAAGTGCGGGAGGAGGAGAGAGTGCGGTTACACTCTCTGGACCACACTGATGTGGAGCATAAGGTGGACATCTACGGATTACGATGATCGAACTGTCGTGTGTGCCTAGGTGTGTGGGGTGTAGGGGGTACTAGTTAGGGGTAGCATCACACAAATAGTATTTGGTCGCTCCATCTGTCTCGTATAGGTGGTGAATCCTCCTGTGGCCGCCTCTCACCTGTGGCTACTGTGGTTCTTCTCAAGGGCCAAGTTTCAGGCAACCGCGACGACTGGCAGGATAAACCAGGTGAGGTCTCCGGGGTTGTGTGTGTCTTCACACCCGGTACGTCTGCTTTCTTCTCCCTGCTCTTCCCCCTCTCGCCTTCATTTCCTCCTCTCTCTCTCCACCTCTCCTTTACTCTTACTTCTCCTCTTCTCCCTCTCTTCTCACTCTTCCCTCCTCCCCAACGGTCAAAAAGTCCTACGGCGAGGACGACATGCAATCACGTAGGCGGCCCAGGCAAAAAAGAGGTCGCTCTCCCACTAAAACAAAACCAAGACCCATAGTGGAGTTCGGCAGCCATCTGGGATGTCCAGCAGCCCTATTTAGGGACAGCGCGGCTTGCCTTTTCGTGGAGGAAGGGGCTAGAAAAGTTGCCTATAACAAATGCTGGGTCTCACGCCTTCTTCAGCCGCGGATCGCAGATCACAAACAACAATACTCCCCGTCCCCATCCCCCACACCATACCCTCGGGGCTGCTCGGGTGAGTCCGCTACAAGGTGGACATTGCTGCTCTTAGCGAGACCAGATTCTCTGAACAGGGTCAGCTGGAGGAGGTGGGTGCCGGCTACACCTTCTTCTGGAGCGGCCGGCCAAAGGCCGAGCGACGAGACGCTGGTGTCACATTTGCCATCCCGAATGACATCATGGGACGTCTGCCCTGTCTGCCGCAGGGTATCAACGATCGCCTGATGAGCGTCTACCTGCCCCTTCGGGGAGACAAGTTCACCATCATCATCAGTGCCTACGCTCCCTCAATGACGAGCTCTGATGCGGCGAAGGACAAATTCTACGAGGATCTGCACGCCCTGCTGGCGACTGTGCCGACTGTGGACAATTTAGTTGTCCTTGGGGAGTTCAACGCTCGCGTCGGGACAGACCACGCTGTCTGGCAGGGTGTTCTGGGTCCCCACAGACTCATTAGCTCTAGCAATAATGGCCTCCTTCGTCTGCGAACCTGTTCGGAAAACCATCTCCTGCTGTCCAACACCTTATTCCGCATTCCGACGCGGGAGAAGGCCACTTGGATGTGCCCTCGGTCGCGGCGCTGGCAGCTGCTGGACTATGTTCTCGTCCGGAGGCGAGACCGACAGGACGTGCTGGTGTCCAAGGTGATCCGCAATGCCAATGGTTGGACGGATCACTGCCTCGTCATCTCCCAGATGAGGCTCCGACTGCAACCTCGACGAAGGTTCCAAGGTAAACGACTGCCAGGTAAGTTAAATACACTTTTGTTAAATTTGCCTGCTCACTGTTTTGATTTCAGCAACCAAATAACCGAGAAACTGGAGGACCTGTATGCTCCAGATGATAATGCTACCGTGTAGACACGATGGTGTCAACTGCGAAATGTCATCCAGTCCACCGCCCTCGAAGTCCTCGGACGCGCACGCCGTCAACGCCAGGACTGGTTTGACGACAATGATGCCGACATCAGCATCTTACTCGTGGAGACGAATAGACTACACAAAGCCTACATGGACCTTCGGACTGACGCCACCAAAGCAGCCTTCTTCAGATTCCACCGCCTTATACAGCAATGGCTGCGGGAGATGCAGGATGCCTGGATGATCCGAAAGGCTGAACAAATCAAGGCGTATGCGGACCGCAATGAAATGAAAAACTTCTTCAAAGCCATCAAGGCAATCTATGGCCCCTGCATCAAGGGGATCCCACCGCTACTCAGCTCTGACGGCACAACACTGCTTACAGCGAAATCGCAAATTCTGAAGCGCTGGGCCGAGCACTTCAAAAGTGTCCTTAATTGCTCATTAGCCATCTCCGATGCTGCCATTGACCGGCTCCCTCAAGTGGACACGAACAATGACCTGGATCTGCCACCTTCCCTACAAGAAACCATCCGGGCCGTGCAGCAAATTTCCAGCGGTAAAGCACTGGGATCCGGCGCAATCCCACCGGAAGTCTACAACCACGGCGGACCCCGGCTGATGGCAGAACTTACAACATTCTTCCAGGAGATGTGGCGCCAAGGACAAGTTCCTTAGGATTTAAAAGACGCGACCATTGTCGATCTCCTCAAGCGGAAGGTTAACCGGCAACTCTGTAATAACCACAGAGGTATCTCGTTGCTCAACATCGCCGAGAAGATTTTTGCCCTTAACCTTCTCAATTTTATGAACGGTCACCTAGAGCAAGGACTGCTCCCGTAAAAACAATGTGGCTTCTGACGACCGCGGATTAACCGACATTATCTTCGCTGCCCGCCAGCTACAAGGGAAGTGCCAGGAGATGCGAACCCACCTTTACACTACCTTCGTGGATCTCAATAAATCCTTTGAGATGGTGAATCGCGATGGACTGTGAAAAGTCATGCAGAAAATTGGCTGTCCTGAGCGGTTCACGTACATGGTGCTTCAGTTTCATGATGGATGACGGCGCGCGTCACTGACAACGGGACGGTATCCGAAAAATTCGCAGTGACCAACGGAGTGAAGCAGGGCTGCGTATTGGCTCCCACCCTGTTAGCTTCATGTTCTCGGCTATGCTGATGGACGCCTACCGTGATGAGCAGCCTGGGATCCGCATCACCTGCAAAATTGACGGGCACCTTCTCAACAGTCGGAGTATGCAGGCTTCAGTGCGAGTGTCTACAGCTACAGTCCATGACTTGCTCTTCGCAGACGACTGCGCCCTTCACACTGTGACGGAGGAGGACATGCAAAGGAGTATGGACCTCTTCGCCGCAGGCTGCGCCGATTTTGGATTAACAATCAGTATAGCCCAAACGGTTGTCATGCACCAGCCGCCACCCAGCACGGAATACAATGCTCCCCGAATAAATTTCAACGGTGCTCAACTCAAAAAACGTGGAAACTTTCGCTTATCTAGGAAGCACGCTGTCACGCAACACGATAATCGATGACAAGGTTGCCCAGCGGATCTCCAAAGCTAGTCAGGCCTTCGGCCGGCTGCAGGCCTCCGTGTGGAATCGCCACGGTATTCAACTGAACACCAAACGGAAGATGTACAAGGCCGTCGTCTTGACGACACTCCTTTACAGGGTGGAGACATGGACCGTCTACTCGAACCAAGCCAGGAAGCTGAATCACTTTCATCTCAGCTGCCTCTGCAAAATACTGAAGCTGAGAGGGCAAGACAGGATCCCGGACACAGAAGTCCTGGAGCGGATCGGAATCCTCAGCATCCATGCCATGCTGAGGCAAGTGCAACTGCGATGGAGCGGCCACCTGGTAAGAATGGACGACGAGCGACTACCCAAACGACTTTTCTGCGGAGATGTCGCTACGGGTTCTCGCCGGCAGAGAGGTCAAAAACGACGCTACAAGGACACTTTGAAGAAATTGCTGAAGCAACTGCAAATCAACTCGGCGACCTGGGAGGACCTCGCCCAGGATAGACCGGCATGGAGAAGATCCGTGAAGACTGGTGCAGCAATCTATGAGGCCAACCGGATCACCGCCGCCAAGGCCAAAAGAGCGGCACGAAGGTCACCAGCGCCCCGGACCAACACCGCCAATGCCCAGGCCCTGCCAACATGCCCGCGCTGTCAACGCATCTTCCGCGCGCGAATCGGCCTGGTTGGACATCTTCGGACGCAATGAACCAACAATCCGACAATTCCAATTTCTACGTCAAATTCTGCCAACTGTCCTTTGGAGTCCCCCACCCTAACTTCTGGCATGAATTCCATTACTCCAACCATCCTAGAGACCACATCTCAATACTCATCACCTGTTACCCCCACCACCGCAACCGCCGCCGCCGTTACCACCACCACCAGCGATGGGGACTCTCTCCTAAGCTGTCCTCATTGCGACCGCAAATTCACCACACATATTGGCCTGGTCAGTCACTTGCGAATCCATCGTACAGAGCCTGGTGAACTAGTGCTTGTAGCACCAACACACAATAGAGATCGCCGCCTCAACTGCCCTCACTGTCCTCACGCATTCACTCATCCTATGGGCCTATTCGGTCACATACGCATCCAGGACAGTGGAATTCACCACAATGCTGACAAAACCGAAACCCCATGCACACCCTCCGCACATTTCGCGTGCGAATCGGTCTGGTCGGACATCTTCGAACTTGATGCAACAAAATTCCCACATTATCAACCTCTGCCACACCTGCCTCAGACCACACGACGACGACCACCTCAACCACTGATAGCAACTTCATCGATACCCCGCCGCCCACGATCACCGACACCATCCTCCCTCCTCCACCCCCTGCGTCGATCACGGCGACGAACACCACTTGTCACACTCCCACAACCTCAGTAGCCACCTCCGACTACCTGCTACCTGCTACGTCAAACACTTCCACCACCCCCAATACCAGCGATGGGGACTCGGTACTAATCTGTCCTCATTGCGATCGCACATTCACCTCACACATCGACATCGTTGGTCACTGGCGAATCCATCGCACAGAGACTGGTGAACTAGTGCCTAGAGCACCAACACACAGCAGAGACCGCCGCCTTAAATGCCCTCACTACCCTCACGCATTCACTCATCGCATGGGCCTGCTCGGTTACATACGCATCCACGAAAGCGGAATCCACCGCGATGGAAGCACATTTTGCGCACCCATCATCACTTCCCGTATTACTTTGAGTAAGAGGCAAGTATGATCCTCGGCTCTTTCTGCATGTGACTTCTCTGTTGCACATGTGGTCTGAGCTTGAGAATATCACGGGGCGATAAGTGCCGTGGGTTGGAAGTTTAACAACGGAAAATTATACTCAGACCTCGCACTTAGTTCTATGTGCGTTGCGTGGAGTGGCTGACTGGTGGTCTGAGAGTCAGGCTGCGATGGTTCCTTCTTAACGTGACCTCTGGCTATTTCACACATGTGAGGTGTGAGCCGTTCAACCTCCTGTTGTGCGGAATGCTGCTGCTTGTGTTTGGAAGGCCAGGTCATGTACGTAGTACGCGTAGAGGAGGTCACCACCACTGCGCCTACTTCTGCATCAGACAACTGACCGGCTAGGACGGTAGTTTGATTTTGGGGGTTGGGAGAGAGTGAGTTCGACGGCTCAGCACATTTTCCTCACTATAAACAATCTGACGCGCATGAAACTATCACGGTGTGCTCAAAGCCATGGCTTGGAAGGTTGCCAACTGACGGCATAACTTGGACTGCGTGGTCAGCCCAATAGGTTTTTGTACGGAGCAGCTGAGAATCAGGCTGCAATGGCTTCTTCTTAATGTGGCTTTTATAGCCCTCCCACTCCATGGGATTCGAGCCAGGTGTGGTGGTACGCCCAGGGGCAGCTCCGGCCGCGCCAGCCGCCTGCGCCCTCCGGTCTTCTTGACTATGTCATGACACCGGGCTCAGGTAGGCAAGGAGGAGAGTGTGCGGTAGGTGCAGCGCAAGTATTCTATAACTTTAAACTAAACCATGCGCAAGTAACCATCCCTGCATTACCCTTCTGTGGAGCATACGGTGGACATCGTCGGAGTACGACGGTCGAACTGTCATGTGTAGTCACATATGCCTCCCAAGTGGGCCACGTGGTTGATGCACTGGACCAAGATGCGGGCCAAATCAGGGTACACAAGGTGCTGTTCTGTATGAGGACCCCTAACAAATGCCGAACATGGGGGATGCGTGTACCCAACATTGGCATGCGTAGGTGTGGGCTCATGCTACACCCCACTTTCCCACTCCGTGGGAGATGCTTCATCTGCTTCCGACTTTCTTGCCTAGGTCTTGACACCTAGCACAGGCAAGTTAGGGAAGAGAGAGTGTGCGGTAGATGCAGTGCAAGTCTACCACCATTTTCAAACTGACCATAACTCATGGACTTCAAATGCGCAAATCAGTCTGGAGGACCTGATGAGCAACAAATTATGTAAATGGACAGTTCTGATCACCCGATAATGGGTGCGCTACAAAGTGGGCATCAGCCAGAATCCGTTTTCTAAACGAGCACTAAACGCGAAGGCGGGTATCAGTTTTACCTTCGTCTGGAACGTACGTCGAAAGGTGGAGAGACGGGATGCTGGAGCTTGCCACAGGACACAAATAACCGTATCCTTAACCCACGCCTGCTTTTCGGTGGGAACAAATTTCTCACTGTCGGCCGTGAACTCGGCCTTGTTACGAACACGACCCCTCCATCCTTAAACCCCCCTCTCTTTGTTGGACAACAAAAACCGTTCATTTGCTGTTGCATGCTCACAGTCTCTGATGATGGCCTCCTCTAGGAGCCCGAGAGCCTCGTTCAATACGCTTACTGTCCCCGTGATCACAAAATTATCTTCCTTGCCGTATGCTACTGACTGCTGGTTGGCAGCTGGGAAATATTTTGCTGTTTGTCCCCAGTAGCTGATGGATTTCAGCTCAAACATTCATAGCACATTTCGGAAGGAGCCTTAGCAGTTTATTTGCGAAGGTCCTTCTCCAAGTTAGTGCATTACTTTCCTTGGAAGGTAAACAAGATATCGTCCTCACAATCCATTCCTCCCCACCAATGAACAGCTCTGATGTTGCTAAGACGAATCTCTACGAAGTGCTGCAGACTCTTCTAGCTACTTTGCTTATAGACCACGCTGCCCGGGATAGAGGGCAAGGTTTCCTAGTGATTGGTAGCTGCAAAAACAATGACTTTATTCTCCCGCCGGCCGCAATGAAATGAAGAAAGTTTTCGCACCTATCAAGTTAGTATGCGGCCCCCAAGTCAAGGAGACTGCGATACTACTTAGGTGCAATAAAGCAACCATCCTGGCGAAAAAAACAGCCCTCCGGAAAAATGGTGTTGACAGGTTCAGAGAAGTTTTTAGTTGGCCATCCATAGCATCGAACGAAGCCATCAGCAGACTCTCACAATTGAAAATAAACGCAAGCATCGATCGTCCACCCTCGCTGCAAGAGACTAACAGAGTTTTGTGCCATACTTTCAGTGGAAAAGTGCCTCGCGCTGACTCACCCTCAGTTTAATATTAACATTATGTCGTCTGTAAGCTACCTGAAAAGGTATGGAGACTAGGAGACGTCTCCGAAACTTCAAGGAGATCACGTGTGTCTACCTGTACAAACGTAAGAAAACCGGCAACACTGACAAAAAAGGGCATTTCCCTCCTCCTCTTCTGCAAACATCAGGGTAGATTACGAAGGAACCGTGTGACAATCAACAGGATATTCGTTACCGATCAGGTACAAAACAATTGTCAAGAAAGGACAAGTAGGCACTCCGCCAACTTCGTAAATTGTAGAACGGCTTACGGCGCAGTTAACCTCGGAAAAACCTGGAAAAACATGCTGAAATTCGACTGCCCCGAATGATTTACACAGAGGGTACGGCACATGCACGCTGTAATGATGGCTCCGGTCGCGGAAAATAGGACAGTCTTAGACACCTTCACAGTAAAATTGGTGTGAATCGAGGTTGAGTACTCGCCTTCTCCCCACCACTACCTTTCGCTTTATTAGCCAGAATGATGATGGAGGAGCTGTCGGTGGATAAAACATCACTTACAAAAATAATCGAAAATCGATCAAAATCCGATGGATACAGAAAAATACGCGAAGGATGAAGTGGCGCTAACCAATCAAGTACTGGAACCTGCTTGTTCTTGCCACTTTATCTTTGACATTCCTGATCACAACCGATTAGCCAACGAGCCCATGGATCCTTGTTTAAGCGTTCGAGGCAATGACCAAGGATCGTGGGTTCGAATCCCAGGCAGTCCAAACTTGGGATTGAGTATGATTGACTGAGGACGGTTGATAAGCCAGAAATGGCCATTCCGGTTTTCCTTGTCTTTGTCGGTACTCCATCATAACTGCTCGAATCTCTACTAGCAGACTCCATGATCCCCTGTCTGAGAACGGTGGCACGCTAAACACCACGAAGGAGGTGAACATGGAGTGCAGCATGAACCTCTGAGTATCCAGCTGCAAAAACTTCCGACTGCCCATAAACGCAGAGAAGGTGGTAGTTGTGCATCAACCAGCACCGTCTGATGGGGTACAACGCGTCCAGGACCAGCGCGAATGGGCTCCACCCACATAAGTGACAAAATGTGTCTACTTTGACATTACAGTTTGACGAAACGTCACGATCAACGAACTAATTACCCATAAGATCTTCAAAGTGAGCCAGGTCTTCCGACAGCTACATCAAGCACTGTGAAATCGACACAGTCTTCATCTAAACAAAAAAGTAAAGATGCACAGAGCCACCATCTCGGCAGCACTCATGCAGGGACGAGACATTAAGGTCAAGCATGGAAACCCAGCCACGTTTCCCTCTTCCGCCTCCACAGAAGACTAAGGTTGATGAGGCAAAATTGGGTCCCTAACATGGACTTCTTGGAAAGAACCAGTGTTCCCAGTTTCGTCACCGTCTTGAGGAGATCAAAACCACGATGAGACGGCCAAATTGTGCGGATAGAGGATGGGGGTCTGTCCATGTGACTATTCCACGATGAAGTCACTGCCCATACTCTTGGGCAGGGCGGGAAAAGGTGCCTGAAGCAGCACGCGGAAGACTTTAAACCATGTTAGTTGGGTGCGCACGGATCGGTTACAGGACTCACTTGTTCCGTTTTGCCTTGGAGCTCACTCTCGAGCTCCACAAGCAGCCGCAGAGCGTCTAGTGATAGAGGCAGTGCCGCAGCACCTGGGAATGGGCATGGCTGGCTGATGACGGCTAGTATGCCAGAAATGGCCCTTCCAGTCTCAATTGTCTTCGTCGGTAATATCATCCTGCCTATATCACTGGTCACTCTGCGGCTGCTGGCGGGGCTCTAGAATGAGCCCCAACGCACAACGGGACGCGTGAGTCCTGTAACCAATCGGTGAGCGCCCAACTACCATTGTTAATATTCCCGATTGAAACCAGCGAGACAATGAGCTCGTGGCGCAGCGGGTAGACTGTTGGACTTCTGCTCAACAGGTCGTGAGTTCAAGCCCCAAGCGCCGTAGCGCCTGGGGTTAGGTATGGCTGACTGTTGACGGCTAATAAGCCAGAAATGGCCATTCCGGTCTCCCTTGTCTTTGTCGGTAATAGCATTGTGCCCTTACTAATCAATCCCGTGGCCTATGAGAGCGTCATTTGTAATCAGCAGGTGTGACACACCGCCATTAGATATGGATGCAACATCTACGAAGCCCATTGCGTAGAAGCTGTGAAAGCAATAAGAGAGACCAGATTGCCACCTGACGTTCAGAGCATGCACCAGATTGGTCGGACAATTTAGGATCTACCGTCAAAACAGCCCACGCTGCTCATCCTCCCTCAGAAAAGGACATTGCCATCTCTACAAAAATCATGAAATTAAATCCATTCACCCTCCCACTTATTGTCTTAACTCCCACCCACAGGACCCTCAGCAATGTGCACTCAATTATAACCTCGATCGATTGTGACTGCACATTCACATCACTCCACTTACTAGGACTGACAAACCGGTATTGCGACACACACAATACATCCATCTCTCCCATCGCACTTGGGTTCACTCTCCTAACATATTCGGTCATTGCATCAGCCTTTTCAGCCACAGGTGTACCCACGAAAATCTTCGGTAATATTACGCGATCCTGACCATAGCACAACACCTCGCTCTACCTTCACTTTCTCTATGTTACTCATCGATTTATTCAGCATACTACTCATAAGCACCACCTCTTCGCAACCCATCGAAGTCCACTCCCACAGCACATATGCGATCCATTCTGCCAGCGTCGGTAGGACAGGCGAAACGCCGCCTATCAGAGCATTGATATCTCACGTATGTGGGGAACATGTCTTTCGGTCCAGTCTGGTTCATTAAGTAGGGATCAGGTTGTGTGTGACACGCGTAGACGGGCTACTCGGCCTTATCCGCCACTGACCCCAACTCATCACTGGCTGCTTGACTGGCTCGGACAATCAAGTAGGCAGAAGAAGAGGGACGGAAAATGACGTGGGGGAATCCAGTTCGGCGTCCAATCAGCATGTTGCACACTGCACTAACCGACATGCAATCAGTATGCGATTGGCAGGCTACCAACCACTGGGATCACTCGGTGATTCTTGGGACTGGTGGTCATTCTTAGTGGTTACTTCTTACTGCAGCCACCCTTTTTACAGAAACCCGCTCCCTATGAAGTTAGAATCCGGTGGCGTGCTGCATGCATCGGCTGACTCCTTGACTTTATTGGTCCCTAAGACCATGCCTCTCCCGGTTTTATTGGCATTGTCTCGCCATCAAACCAAGAGGTTTGATGGAAGAAAGGGTGCGTTATATGCTGTGCAAGTCTGTCTCAGCGCGCAAGTCACTGCTGCTAGGCCTATTTCATGTGGTGCCGGTAAAACTGCCAGCCTACTAAGTTAACCATGCTGGTACGGACACTCCCACGAATAATGATCGTTTTGCCGAAACGTTGATAGATAAGGCTTGAATGATCAGACAGGCAGCAAAAATGCAGAAGCCAGAAAGATCTGGAGAAAAAGAACAACCAATTGGGTAGGAATATTGCTAAATTTTAAGGTTAATCGTTTGAAATCGTTCGGGAGAGAATTAATCATGACAAGCAGAAGAGAGTATCGTTTTCGCTTGTTAAAATGCCGATGGCAGGTCACTAGAGACCGTGGTTATAGCACTGACTGACGTATGCAATGTTTACCACAACCTTCTCAACTCCGGTGGCCTTACTTTGGACACCTGTTCCAACGCTGCTCTCTCATGCGTCCTTGCACGCACAGTTTGGTTCTCGACCAATCACGCCTATCCAAACCGGCCCATAAACGTCAAGGCCGACTCAGAAATGCTCTCGCTCAAGGCCCTTTGAACCAGCGTCCGACGTCCCATCTTCCTATTCAGTATAAGGGCCTGAAGGCCCTAGTGGTAAGGATCACCTACTGCTTTAAGCTTCTGCGAGAGAACCATCGGAAGTAGTCTGTTCACCTTCCCAGAGACGTCTCAAAACTTTTATTTGACTGTACAGTTTGGTTGTTGAATAACTGAAAACATAGGTCTAACTCGACTGACTAGCGTAATTGGTTGATTGGAACCTTTTAAAGCATAGAGATAGCTCTAGTGGCCACTTGTTCGCATGTCATGGTTCATCCACTGTTTTGAATGTCAGGTTTGAGTTAAAAGTGATAGATTCAAAAACTGTGAACATTTCAAAAGTGCTTTGCTTGAGAGAAAGTGACAACCACCTGAGCAACGCTGGCGACAACCCTGAAGGTTGCGATTGATCTCTAGGTTCTCAGCCTGCAACTCCTTTAGTTTAATCTGTAGTGTCCTCTGCGTCTCCAGGGCCGAGTCTCGCTCACGCTGGCAGTCTACGAGACTCTTCTTGGTCTCCATGAATTCTTGCCGAAGATTATCCCTCTGGTCGATGACTTCACTAATGCGGTCCCTCAGGGAGGACATCTCATTCCTCTGTTCCTCCTTGGTCTCCTCCAGCGCCTTCAGTTTAGCCGTTAGGTCGGTGACCAGCTGAACGCTCTGTTCCCGCTTTGCCTTCATTTCCGCAAGGTCATGTCGGGCGGCATCGATGGCGGTCTCAAGATTATTCCTAGGCACATAAAAGGTGCAACAGCTCTGTCAAACAGTATACTTGGACGTTAGTTAGGTGTGGGCCGATAAACTTCTTGTTCTAGCGATCACATCTCCATCGTTGGAATGATGATAGTCTTTGAATAGAGGATTTGACAGGTTTAAATAATTTGTTTGACCTACTTGGGAAAAACTTGGTGGCCTCGGCGGGATTCGAACCCAAGCCAGCAAGGGGAAGGGTTTAGTACAGCCAACACTCTAGCCAGCTGAGCTACGAGGACCCCACCAGGAACCGTGAGTTTAATTCCACTTGGTGAAGTTACCCACCTAGCCTACTGCAACGAATTGAGTCCACCAATTCTCATGCAGTAAGCTGACTGCCCAAGCAAGATTTCCTAAGCTATCGGTCTAGAATCTACCAGATGACTACCAGGCCCAATTAATTAGCAGAGGATTTGGACAGGTTTGAACACTTCGTTTGACCCACTGCGTAATAATCTTAACCCCGACATCAGTCGGTAGGATTTTTCAAGAAGGCGGATCATAACCTGAATCGGCTGGTGGACCAAACAATGCTCTACCAAGGAATCCACGAATGAGTTGTAAGGTAAGTTAAAGTCAATAAGCTTCCGATATAGGAAAGAGTCATTGTAAAAAAAGACTAAGAGCAAATCGGTGCTTTTACTAAAAAAAACACTTGGTATGAACTCCGTGGGAGTTCATGAGAATCTAAGATAAGGTATTTGATTCAACTGTGAAAAACCGGTGGTCTTGGTGTGATTTGAACCCACGAGGAAAGGCTTTGGTACAGCCAAAGCTCTAAGTACCTAAGGTTAGAACTTCCACCGAGCCTACTATACCCATCAATTCTGATATAGTAAACTGGCCACGTTGGCTCTACTAAAGTCGTACATTTGCTGTCGTTAGTTCGAATCCCACCGAAGTTTTCACAATTTCTTTTCAACGAAGCCCTAACATAAAATATTTCAAAATTTTCCCCAATTCGTAGCCAAATTCCTCATTGCCAGTTAAGCTGTGTCAACTGATAAATTGCCTATTCATGAAGTCGCAAGCTTTGCATAGGGGATACGGAATTTCTTAGCTCTGTGCTAAAAAGCTTCCACACATTCCAACAGGGAGCAATTATGGGGCATACTGTATGATTTTTTGTTACTTTTGGGGATCAAAGTGTCCTTAAACTATAACGATCGTAAATGGACTGTTCTGCGAACATAGTCTTCACATTCACTTCCTCATGTATTTAGTTAAACGAGTATAAATCCAAGAACGTTATTAGGAAAGCATGGTTCTTTTCAGGATGATATAAAATTCTAAACATCTCTTGCCTTGAGAGTTTAACGCCTTTATATCGTTGCATGATAGTACCTTACCGAAGTCCCGAGTCTGCGACGCTGAATGCAAGGCATTTTGACAGGATACCGAGGTCACTAACGCTTTCTATACTCCGAACTTACCGAATTATTTGCTGGAAAAGTTACACATGATATCAATCACGTGCTGGTCATGCTCGCAGGTTTCCTACTTCAGAAGCACGTTAAGCTGATGGCGCCACTCGCATATGCTGTGGGGAGCCACGTTTGACTCCGAAGCTATCCTGCCTTATAGCCACCGTAACAAACGCAGCACATAAGCTTATGATACATTGACCAGTAACTTTAATGGTGTTAAGAAACGTGCGGAATTACCAGCATTGACTTTCGAACCCCATAAACAATGGAATTTTTTACTTTTAAAAGCCAAAGTATAAATAGTTAAAAACCTGACGTGAACTCTTGAACGTTCCTAAGGTTTAATACATTTCACATCCACACTGATCGATTCAGCGCGACTGTACACAGAAGAAGTATCTCAGGCCTACACAACGGATGTTCCTTTAACCATCTTACTTGAACTCATAAACCTATATATGCTTACAGATCAACTTTTCATTTGACCACAAGTAGGTTAGCACCCTCCTTTTCCTCATTTAGCCCCATCCATGACAGTTCGACCGTCGATTTTGACGAGGTCCACCGTATGTTCCACAACAGGTGGTGCATGGACGGTGACTTGCGCGCGATTTAATTTTGAGTGATAGTAGCCTTGCGCGGCAGCTACCGCACTCAGCCCCATCCATCAAAATCCTATTACTAACGGTCCCTTATTACTCACTGACCTATTCTTTGTCTCCTCAGTTGGGTAACATGCAGTAGATTGCCTACCTCATGAAATGTCATGCCCGAAATTAAAGGTGGTAATATGGCACACATTACAGGTTGTAAATTTTGTTTGTTGAACTGATTTAATGCACAAAATGCTATTTGCTAAAGAAGAGTTCCTTTCAGTTCTCTTTAGTGAAGACAAAACGGGGCCAAATCCAACGTTTCTTGCTTTACAGGCTTGTACCAACGCTATTGCACCTTCCGGACCAAACCTTTTTTATTGTTTGCTTTTTACTATAAACAAAGATTAATATCAGTTAGAAAAATGTAAAATATATCCTTTGAGAGAACGGAAAATGTGAGCTTGCGTTCACGAAAATCAGGTAAATACAGATACGAGAAATCACATTGTTTTCGAGAAAACAAAAACGGATTAAGTTTCAGTTTTGCAAATTTGTGACATCCTGTGCCACAAAACGCAGTAATAAAGTTACGTGAGTGCATTTTGTTTTACCACACTTATAATCGGGATGGCTATCAAGTTTATATGCGAAAAGCCGCGGCATGCAATTATTTTTCTCTGTCACACCGTATGAGAAAGATGTCCAGAAAATATCTCTCTGCAGTTGACTATGAACGAATACGAAAACTGGCAGCATAAGGACTGCCGCATGAGTCGTCGTACACTAAAAAATTATCATTATGTTCCCATTGAGACCATTCACAGGGAACATCTGCCGATGTTCTCCATGAACAAAAATCAGGAAGAGGGTGCAAGAATTTGAGCTGCACCAGGCAAATGCCACAAGCAAGCCGTTTTTAAGTAAGAAACTTATGAGATGATGTTTTTTTATTAGCTACGAAATATATTGCTTAAAGGTCCTCATTCTGGAAGAGCATTTACTTCTGCGATGTGGTCTTATCTTTAGATAAGCCAACGAAGTCGACCCAGATGGTCATATGTGGAAAAATCTTTCCCGAGAACACACTATATCGACAGTATCTTTCAAGAACTGCCGCCATCTGATGGTTTGGATGGCAATTAAATTTGGAGTACAACTGATCTGGTGGTCGACGACGGCAAGGTGTTCCTCGACGAGGCCTCGGCTATAACTGCAGGCATCGACGCAGAATGGACACGATAGATTTACAGGATAATGCCCCAATTCACCGCTATAAATAATAATGAAATTAATAATGGTTACAACGATAATCTAACTGTTTAGACAACAGCCAGCATCTGCGCGTGTGGCCTACAATCTATTTTTATTCCGGTGAGCAGTCCGGACTTGGATCTAATCGAAAACCTTTTTGCAATTATCAAAAAAAACGGCATAAGGCAAAGAAAGGTCTTTCGATGAAAGAAAAACTTGAGTTTATTCTGCATAATCACCTTAAACAAACTACTATAGAACACCTGGCTACCCCCATGCCAGACGGACGTTTTGCTGTCATAAATACAAACGGAAAGTTTACGAAGTACTGATCGTGTGTATTTGTTACTATTCTATATTATTTTCACGTTTTTATGTGCCCCCTTCCTTATGCACACTTATATTTAGCCTTATTTTGTTGATTTATAAAATAGCCATAATCTTAAATAAAGGTTTATAGGGAAAATTACTTATTTTAATGTTGGTAAATATTAAGTTACAAAACAAGTAATGCCTTCTTTTTTCAAACGGCTGCTTCTTCACTAGTTGAAAACTTTGGCAGACGCAGCATGGACTGGTTTCGCGTAAGAGGCCCTTCCTTGTGAAATCCATGAGGTTTCATGATTTAGGCAATCTACTGTATGCTTACAGATCAACTTTTCAGTAGTATCGACATTTGAGAGGAGCTCCTATGGGGTCACCTATACCTGGCTTGCTTGCCGAGGTAACAATGCACAAAACTCCAGACTACGATACTTTTGTTATCATGAGAAAGGATCAACTGGAAACACTATGGAACGCTCTCAACTTTAAAAAAATCTGGGATCAAATTCACGCTCGAGAAGGAAGCTGACGCCAAAACCCCATTCCTCGATATTCTCGTACAGCCAAAGGGGTGCAGCTAATAACCACAGTATGCGACACGAGACGTGAGGACGAAAATTATGCCAATCACTTTTAAACACCTAAAATAGTGCCCATTTTACTTTTTCGCCTGGCTTGTTCGGTAAAAAGTTCCTTTTTGCATGCGGAAAATGATTTTAAATAATATTAGCATTTAACATGCAAAACCATGGCCCAGGCATCGTTTACCCCTTAGGTTCAAATTTCTGACCTCTAAGGAATTTATTTTCTTCAAGAATTGTGGCCTGCTGTCCACTCGATTAGCTTTCCGGTACCAGAAACTGGATTCCACTAAACGATAACTTCGTCCTCACAACTTTTCAACGGATTTCACAGAACGCGGACTTCCATCGAGTCGGCTCACCCTCGTGTCGACTGTTTGAGAACCCAGACAAGCAACTTCTTCAAAGGCTGAGTTACTCTACTAAAATTATTCGTTGAATGCATCATATTTCGAACATACTTGATAAAGATATCTCTTCCGAATTCATCTACTACTGTATTAGGACGAAAATATCCAGCCTTTAAAGTCATTATCTAATAGGAGAACGACGTAACAGGCTTTTCCCTCGAACATAGGACGAAAATTTATATCTAACGTTTTTTTCTTGTGGATATATTATCTGTGTGCAAAATGGTGAAGGCTGAAATTGAAGTGCAAAATGTAGCTTGGGGCGGGATCGAACCGGCGACCCCACTCCTACAAGACCAACGCCTACCCAACTGCACCATCGCGTCACGCTTGAAGAGGCGCTCTAAAAGCCTTATAAATTGGTTACAGCCAAAGTACCAGGAAAACTATTGTGGCGGTTGTCAAACGCTGGCCTCCAAGTTAAATCAACTGGAGGAAGAAATCAGGATTATGAAGAAATTTATACAGCAGACCCTCGTTTCAGAGGATCGATTGCCAGAATCAACGCATAGGATAACACGGAGTAGAGCACGAGGCAACCTACACAACAAATCCCCAAATATAAAAAACGTGGTATCTAAGCCAACAGTCAAGAGTAGTGACGCAGAGCCTCCAGTAACACTGAAGAATAAGAAAAAGGCGAAAGGTAAGACCACAGGGACGGGTACCAAAAATCCGAAGGGGATGATTTCAAACTCACCAGAAAAGCAATCGAAGGTACAAAATGAAATTGATCAAAATATAACAAGTAACGAACTAAACGAAACACGACAGATAATGATTAACGAAAATAGTCTCCAGGCCACGCGCGCTTCATCAGAGCCAACTATAGAGGAGCTGTTGTCCACCGAATGGAGGACACAAAGTGGACCCACAGTGGTAATACCTCCCCAAGCCAAAGACGTTGAAGCCAGTATTGGGGAAGCCCCAACATCAGCCAGACAAATTATTCAACAGAACCCCTTGGATAGAGGTGCTGTGGACAGGTCACAGTGCATAATCGTCCATGGGATTCGTGAATCAACCAACGAAATCCCCAGGTGTAGAATAAATGATGATATCATGGCCTTGCAAGAGTGTATGAGTGAAATAATAAGAGAGGATGAAACAATTAGGGTTTTTAAACTTTTCCGATTAAATAGTAAAGATAACACAAACCTTTTAAGAAATAAATCAAGGCCTTTAAAGGTAATTTTGGAAAACAAACTTCAGAGAGACCTTCTAATCGAGCGAACAGCAGGGGGAGTCCCCGGTCACAGAGGTATTTTTTTTCAACAGGACTACTCCGTACAAGAGAGAATGAAATGGAGGGCGCTAAAAGCGGAATTGGAGAACTTGAAAGACCAGGGAGAGAAGGGACTTGTAATAAGAAACGGAGTGATTGTTCAAATACAAAAACCCCCTCTGTGGAGGACGCCCATCATTCTGAAAAAAGTCTCACGGTTGAGCAACTAATCCAATGCAACAATCTACACAAAATCCAGTTCTACTGCGGAAATATGCAAAGTCTCTTGAATATGGACTCATCCTATGCGAATAATGATCCAGCTGCCTCACTTAAAGAAGGCAGCGACATAGCCGGCTTAAAAACACACAAATAAACTAAAATGTTTATATACCAATGCCCAAAAGCCTACTCCCTAAATTAGACGAGCTTAAGATATACGTGTGCCAAACTTCACCAGATATCATCTCCATAACTGAAACTTGGCTGACCGCGAAGGTGGACGATCGTGAAGTTGCCATTCCAGGTTTTCAGTTATTCAGAAAGGATAGAACAGGACGTCATGGTGGGGGTGTGCTGACTTATGTCAGATATGGCCTGCTCGCGTCAGAAAAAAAGGAAAAGCTCGCGTGCGAAACTGAAGCCATCTGGCTCACCATCAGAACGCCGGGGTCTCAAACACTTGAGATCCTAACGGTCTACCGACCACCAAGAAAACGATCCGCAGTCAGACAGTAGACTGATAGATGATTTAGAATCGTTTGCTAGTCGATCCGAAGTAATGATTATGGGCGACTTTAATGCTCCAAATATCGATTGGAATCTGAGCTCGGCACCAGGCTCGGAATTAAACTTCGATCGCCGCCTCCTAGAAGCTATACACAAACGCTTCCTAACTCAACACGTCCTGTCTCCGACCAGAATACGCGAGGGGCAACAAGCTAATTGTTTGGACCTTGTATTGACAAAGGCGCCTGACAGCGTAGATGTTGTGAACTGTCTATCCCCGCTGGGCAAAAGTGATCACGTAGTCCTACAATGGGAATATTCACTCTTCTCTGTCCCCGATCGAAGCATCACAGTCAAACGCAACCTATGGCGTGGAGACTTTACCCAAAATGAAAAATTGATGTGCGCCGTTTAGATTGGAATGAAACATTCACCGGGTGTATTCTCGAGGATTGGTTGCAATTTAAGGCCGTATTACAGGGACTTATCACCAACTACTGTCCTAATTCGAAAAAGATCACCAACAGGCCCCAGTGGCTAACGGACACACTGAAGAGTGAAGTAAACCGCAAGCGAAAGCTATGGCAAACTTATCTCAGGGAAAAGACCGCCGAATCGCTGACGAAGTACAAGACGCAGAGGAACAGGTTAAAAGGCCTGGTTTATAAAAAGCCCGCCAAAGTTTTGAGAGTAACTTGATAAACCGTGCAGCAGAAAACCCGAAGCTCTTCTACAACTACATTAGGCAGTGCACTCGAAATAAAGACCCCATCCCTTTGTTAAAAACGGATGAAGGCGTCGAACTTTGCAAGGACGAAGAAAAAGGCTGAGCATCTATCTGAGTTCTTTTCAGTCGGTTTTTACGAGAGAAGCCAATCTAACCGCTGATAACTATAGTGCGGAAGAGGTCCCGACAATTGACTCAGTGGTCATAACAGAACCTATTGTTCTGCAGGAACTACTGAAGCTGGACGAAACCAAATCGCCAGGTCCCTGATGTAATACCGGCAAAGTTGTTGAAGGAGTTGGCCGTAGAGTTGGCAGAACCCTTGTGTCTACTCTTCCAAGCCTCCCTCGCTGCAGGCAAATTGCCACCCGATTGGAAGACCGCGTGGATTTCCCCAATACACAAAAGTGGCAGCCGTGCTTCCGCAAATAACTACAGGCCGGTAAGTCTCACCTCCATATGTTGCAAGATTATGGAGCGAATCATCAAACGTGAACTGATGCAGTTTCTGGAGAGGCATCATCTTCTCTCTGAAGCGCAGCACGGATTCCGCAGAGGAAGGTCCTGTTTAACTAATTTGCTCTACTGTCTGGAACAATGGACCCAAGCGGTCGATGAAGGAAATGTAGTGCACGCAGTGTACATAGACTTCAAGAAGGCCTTTGATAGCGTGCCTCACCAACGTCTCCTATACAAACTCAACCGTATTGGGGTAAGGGGCAAGCTATTGAAGTGGATCGAAAACTTCTTGATTGGGCGATCTCAGATTGTCCGTCTTGGCGATCAACAATCGGCGGAGGTGGCGGTTGAGAGTGGGGTTCCTCAGGGCTCCGTCCTGGGCCCTATCCTCTTCCTTATATACATTGATGATTGCGTAAGTGGCTTTGGACTGTGACACCGCCATGTTTGCTGACGATATAAAGCTTTTGGAACGTCATCCACAACGCAGATGATGAAGAAAATCTACAGGCGAACTTGCATCGACTCGAGGAATGGTCGCACAACTGGCTCCTCCCATTCAATGCTACCAAGTGCAATATTCTGCGATTTGGCAGAACCAGCTCAGAGCACCAGAGAATTTACTATCTGGACGACACACCGCTACCAGAGGTGGAGGCTCAGAAAGATCTAGGAGTATGGATCACGCCCACACTGAAGCCATCGTTCCATTGCTCAAAAGTAGCAAAAATCTGCCATGTCAAGCTTGTATCTAATTAAGCGAGCGTTTGCAAAAGTTCGACAAAGAGTGCTTTAATAAGGTCTTCGGGATGTTCGTGCGACCACAATTGGAATTTGCCATACAAGCCTGGAGACCGTGGTCTGTCAAAGACCACAACACCCCTTGAGAAGGTCCAAAGACGTGCAACCAAGCTTGTTCAAGGTCAAAGCTGCCTGCCTTACGAGACACGATTGTCTAATCTTGATCTGTTTCCTCTGGACTATAGACAGCTACGCGGCGACTTAATACAAGCCTTTCGAATGTTGCGGCTTCAGGATTGCTGCCTTGCATCTGGCGACTTCTTTGAGCTGGCCACTACCACTACTTTGCGAGGGCATCCCATTAAACTACGAGTGACAGGTGCAAGACTCGACACAAGAAGGTTCTTCTTCTCCAACAGAGTGATTAAGGCCTGGAATGCTCTGCCGGCCGACATAATCATGTCCCCATCCGTTGACACTTTTAAGCGGAAGTTTGACCAGTACAGCCATAAGTACCACCACGACATCCGAACCCTAACACATTTCCCTGAAACATATTCCCATCCACAATTTTTCACGTCATATAACATACTACTCCCTATTTTTTTGAGTAACATTATTTTTATAATTGCTTGTCCGATGCCCTGCAGTGTGTCCGTGAGATAACCCTTTGTCCAACGTCCATTATATGTCAGCTTTTTTAATTTACAGTGTCACTGACATCAATAGGGAGCTCAAAGGCTTCGCCTATATTTCCCTTAATAAAACTAAACTGAACTGAACTGAACACTAATGCACCTGAGCCGCAAGTTTGTGAGCATACCCGGCAGCTGGGTTGACAAGGCGACGCCCTCTCATCAGCTTGGTGTCTTGGTCCGCTTGTTGGCCTACAGGCACCCAAGCGAATGCTGAAGACACAAACGAGTTACTAAACTAACGCCAAGATAGCTCTTCAAGGAGATTACTGTGAACAGAGCTCGACCTCGGATAAAGGACTGCTAAAATGCCCTCAAGTGTATTCCCAGCTAGTTAATAAATTACCTTTACCTGGATCTCCACGAGTGAAAAAGGTAAATAGGTCGCATTTTCGGGAATAATAACTTTGAGTATGCATGGTTGAGCGCGTGTTTGTGCAGAATCTCCTGGGTGGACTATATTAGAAAGGACTAGCAAATACCAAGAAAGATATTGTCTACTCTGGAATAGAGGTATAACTTTAGCCATACTGCACAGCCATCTTACGTACCACAGCCAGTGAGCCGATGAAAAGCGCCTTATTTATATAAGAACACAGAGCTCCGACAAAAACTAACTGACTAATTTGGCTCTCCTACTCCATGACGTCTAGGCTTTCAACACGAGGTACAATAAACGCAATTTGATACAGCAGCCGAGATACCTGAATCCTGATATCACCACCACCACCACCAACGCCATCAAGACCATCACCATGTATAAATATATCTGTTTTAACAACTAACATAGTGCCACCTATGCACACCATTCATCTTCCCTAACAACAACACCGGGAGGGATTGCATTCAAAAGGACAAGTCAACGCCGAACCAAATGTCCGCAAGCTATCGCCTTGATTATTTTCCTTTTGTATATAGACTAAATCAAACGTTTTCTGGGGCGGGAGCCAATCTTTGTGTGGAATGCCAAAACCACATTGAGGTCAGAGTTGAGGAAGGAAGGATCCTGGTGATGAATGTGAATCCGCGTTCTATGGGGCAGACTGGTATGAAATTAACCGCAAGGCGAATTTCTCATGGCATATAAGATAATGATCCCGTAAGGGGTGCGTTCACCGAGCATATTGAACCCGCAGTCAAAGTCCCCATCAGCCAACTATGCTCGGTACTATGATATTTACAGCACGTGCGTTCTTTGAGGATGGATGCCTGGTGCTTGGCGTGCCTGTTCTGTAAAAATGCTCATGAAAGTGTCTTGGTGATCCCCTTCTACAGTTCTACTACCTGGTCTGATGTTTGCGCCTCCCATTTCCCTGTCTAGGTGGAGTCTAAACGCTTGGTAACAATCGCTGAGTCAGCACGACGGTCGTGGGGGAAACGCGACCCGAATGTGAACGATATTAAATTACAATGTTAGAGTCTGTAAATGTACACGTTCAGTTAGCTATCATCAAACTTTTAAGCTAAAAACTCTTTGGGAAGACAGTTTTTGTCTTTATGACAAAAGGAGATGTAGGAATTGGAAGACGGAATTCTTGAGTAAGAGGATGGAACTGTTGTATTGTTAAGCAAATCGTGACTGCCCTCAGCTTCAGTGACCCGCTGTGAGTCTAATTAAAAGAAGTGGAACTTCACCACTACTATTTCTGAAATCCAGCTTATCCGTCGCTAGCCAGACATGGTTAAGAAGGGGTGCCTGCTGTATGGAAAGCTCAACTCATTTCTAGACTCCGAAACTTATTATCTCCATCTCTTCCTTCACGCATTCAGGCTTACTATTGAGGATTGCTTATTTTCCAGGCAGCCGTTACTCAAAGCGAATTCTGTACTTAACGTCTCTTGACATACCTGAAGATCCTTTGGGGAAGGCATGAAAGCGTGCGTCACTTCGCCTCATCGATGAGGGCAACGGGAATGACGATTTTCAGCGTACGTGCCATTTATGAAGGCTCAGACCGGAAACCCAAGGCCAAACGAAACGTTCGTATTGTGACCTCATGAATTCCCTATTACAGATACAGAGCGTGGTTGAAGTGGCAGAGTGCCTGATTCAGTGACAGAATGAGCTCAGGTTCCAATGTCCGTCCTATCCTCCCTTCGTCGATCCTGAGTTCTGGCTACCGATTCAATTATTGGTTTCAAAGCGTCAGCAACATGGATTCTCTGTTGTTCGGATATATTAGGGCTTTTTTCGATAGGCTGTCTTACCCGAAAAAATGGCTGCTACTTCCTTGCCAGAACGGCTTAATCAACGCGTATTTAAGGCACTTCATGATCACTTGTTCTTCCCTTAGTAGTGCTGTCAATTTCCGGTAGGATACGAGTGACGAGGTGTTTGAAGTCGGAGATTTCTTTTGACTCGTCTGCGATGCTACTTCGATTAATCACCGATAGGACCTTTTTTGAACGTTTACGTTATTGTCAGGAGGAATTGCGCAATAATGTATGTTCACCCTCACGAGCTTGAACGTTTTGTAGTGCCTTGAATCTGACCGAGAGGTCTTCATCCCAATTCGCAAAATTCTGCTCTCCCAAGGATTTCAGGTAAGGATAGGTAGATCAAAACCGACAAAGACCCGGGAAACTGTAATGACCTTTTGGCTTATTAACCATCATCAGCCAGCCATACCAAAACTCAGTTATTGCGCCGCCTGGGGCTTGAACCCACGACCTGTTGATTGGAAGTCCCACACTATAACGATCGAGCCACGTGCTCGTGGTTTTCCCAGTTTGGATCGAGAATATGCACGCTGGTAGATAAGCGCTCACCGTTCAGTTCCGAGACGCATTCACACCGTTTTGCCTTGGGACTCACTCTTAAGCCCCACCAGCAGTCGCACAGCGGCTAGTAGTATAGACAATAGAAAATTACCGACAATGGTTGGAGCATAAGCTTCTCACAAGTCGCCAGTTCGAGCCTCGGTGGCACAACACCTGAGGTTCGGTATGACTGGCTAATGACGGCCATTAAGCCAGAAATGAACATTCCAGTCTCCCTGGTCTTTGTTGGTGATGTTCTACTGCCTACCGTTATGTGGCTGCTGGCGGGGCTGGAGAGGGAGCCCCAAGCCATAACGGGACAAGTGAGTCCCATAACTGTTAGATGCGCCCCTATCCACCAAGGTAAGGGTTATTTGTATTGCCACTTAAGCAGGACACGGGACTGGGACCTCCCCGCTCAAGTTAGTCCTGTGCATAATTTCAGTAAGCGTAATTAGCTCCGTGTATTAACACTCAACTTAACTCTAATATAATGCGAAATCCTACCCGTAAGCCTAACCCTAACCAAATCCTATTCCCTACAGTTAATATTGTCCCTAACCTTAACCCCAACCTTAGCCCTAAATTACCTTAATTTTAACCTTAACACTAATTATACACCGTACCCTGTCTTCCCTGGAATTTGGCGAGATGAAACCTGTATTGCAAAGGCTTCTTGGTCTAGCATCACGGTTAGGAAGCCATCCAGGAGTCATCCTTGCCGAATTGCAGCATGCCCAATTTATTGGCAGTTAACTGGTCATTCTGGACCTTTGCCAATATCAGTACGGGGTAAGAGTACATATTAGTCATGATAGACTTTTTCAATAAATGGGTCGAAGCGATACCTTTGTTGCACCAAGACGCCCAATCGGTGGCACATGCCATAACCCGTGAATGGGTTAGCCGTTGGGGTGCCCTCCTAGCATTTCATTCTGATTGTGGTTCTAATTTCGACTCCCGGCTATTTCGAGAATTTGGTCAACTACTAGATGTCCACAAAACTCGCACAACCCCTTACCACCCAGAAGGAAATGGGTTAGTCGAGAAAACCAACCGCACACTCAAAAACACACTACTAGCTTTCCTACAAGAAGACCATAAACACGATTGGGATATCCACCTTCCATTCTGCTTACTAGCTTAGCGCGGTTCAATACACTCCACTACCGGCTCTACACCACATTGCTTGAACACAGGTCGCGACTTACGCCTTCCAAGTGATTTAACTCATCCTCTACAAACCGCAGACCCAATGTTAACCACTGAATACGGCACACGCCTACGTAACGTTATTCGACAAGCACATAACGCCGCCCGGTCCTCGATAAAAACCGCTGCGACACATCAAAAGACGAACCACGACAGTACCTATTCTGGACAACCCTTCCAAACTGGTGACTTAGTCTTACACTTCAACACTGTACGACCCCGTGGCACAGCCTCTAAGTTCCACCACCCCTGGCGAGGCCCCTTCGTCATTTTAGACACTTTTCCCCCTGCCAATTTCCTGCTTAGGGATGCGATGTAAAGCCTTGACCGCAGAGCATTGGACTCGTTTTGCTAGTGTGTCCGAGAATCATTTGTTTTGAAATCCCCTGTTGACCAGCGAGGCGGGATGTGAGGCATTTTGGTAACATGCATCTGGTCACGTACACACGAGAACATTGGAACCGTGCGTGTTGAAAAACAGATTTCTCTTAACGAGGAGAAAGAGCTTCGCAACCGAACTGCACACCAATAACACAGAAAATGCGTTTTGCCGTAAGAGGGAGAAGCATTGCCACCGAGATGAGTTTATCTACTCTCTACCCTTTTAAACCGCAATTCGAACCGTCTAGCTTCCATGAACAGAGAGTCTTGAGCCCAGCCCCAGACAAAATTCCCACTCTCAGTTGGCATAATTTGCATACAATTCGTGAACTATGGGACTGCCCAGACTCTAAAAGCGGCTAACCAAAATCAAGGTTTGAAAACTCGCACCACGAACACCCTCCTCCAGGTGAACGCCTCTTCTCCTTACATGCTACCTGGGAGTGGCATTTTCGTCCCCAGGGTTAATTCTGCCTGCGGAAGGGCGCTACGTCAAAATTTTTCCCATGCGCTATCGCGTCCAACCGTCAGCCGCTGTCAGTGCTCAACATAGGCCGCTCAGCCTGGCATGACGGCAGAATCAAGCAGAGTTGAAAGGGGAGCCGTGCAAGCTTACCAAGATACAAGGGCGGGCATGGCACCTGGCTGTTCGGTCAATTTACTTTCGCTCGTCCAGCGGACGGAAACCGGCCGGGGGTTGAAAACGTTGGCGCACATCCGGTGCGTCAACGCTAGCTTAACTGCACGCACCGGGCAGGGGGACCAGGCTGTGGGGTAAGGGCTCCAGGTTTGTTCTGCTGGTGTCTAGACGCTGCATTGGTCTGATGGAGGTGACTCAGGGAATTCCGCGTGGTACGCCCTCAAAATTAATTTTATTGCTTGGGCTACTATGAAATTAATCATACGCGTGAAGTTTTTCAGACTCATTACGTCATTCGTAGTCACCGGTAGTAGGATAATTTGGTTTTGCGCTCTCAGCATAGATGACGTGCAATGAACCATAGTGAACCCGGGCTTTTGGTATTATTTTAATCACAGGACCAATTCATGTGCGTAAGCACAACTCGAACTTGGGTCATCTGGATGTAGTTACTGCGGTGGTATTTAAAGATTTGAGTAGGAGCCAAGCCTTACAAAATGAAGATTTTTTAATGAGAGACAGAGTTGGAAAGTCCACACCAAGTAAATTCTGCGTGGACGCAAATGGCAGTCATTGAAAGTCTACAGGAGTGCCTGAAGACTCACTGCTTAGAACACAGCTCAAGTTATAGTCACCGATGACCCCAGTCCTGGCACCGGGACCTAGGCTTCCACAGGAAAGAAATAAAAATAGCACAATTAAAAAGCCGGTTCTGAAGCCAGCTTAAATTAGCATGAAGTCAAACCCCATGCTGACTGGCCCTATAATCCCATCCAGTTTCGCAGTGTTCACCTGAGCAAGAAGTTAGAGAAGCTAGATTACAGGACCGACTGGACGGACTGTGCTTTTTCTACTCCATTTAATATTTTCTGACTGGTGGAAAAAAACAAACAGCCATTAGCTGGGTGCAACTGCTTGTTAGCTTGTTTGGTTCACCAGAGCCGGATGTATCAACATTTATTAGCTTTGGAGATATGGAAGTTAAAAAGATATGTATGTTGGTAATCAGCTGCTTTTTTAACCTGCATGAACAAATACCTAGTGGGAGGCATCTGAATTAGACGAATACTTATTTACTGCAGAAGGTTAACAGGCGTTCACTTGAATACTATAATTGGATGAGAACAACGAAACAATTTCCCCATTAGTACTGAAGTGGTAGAAACTGCGAATATCATTAGATGTGTCCTCTTAAGACGGTTAAAACATATACGTGTACTGTCGACTTTATAAGTCTTGTTCATTATCACTTGCAGTAGGAGGGACAGTTTGGTGTCCCCGTGAGAATGGCCGAGAAACTACGTACAGAGTAGCCCACGGATGTTCAAATTACTGTTCTGAGTTTTATCCTGTGGTAAGGAGTACTATTATGGCCTCTACAACAGGAAACGCGAATTATAACTCCCCACCCAAGTAATAAACACGGCCCTGCGCATAATTCCAGGATGAGTAAATATTCCCATGTTCTAAGCCTGACATTAGAGTAACCATAAACGTAAAACGTAATCCCTAATTTACATTAACGGTATCGTTAACCCCGACCTTAAAGTAGATTTCCTATCTCATGTAAAGTCGACCGAAATTCTGAAATGGGTTTTTGATTCGAAAAAATTATTTAAGTAGGGTTGTCAATCTGATTATCCTGCAGCCTAATGTCAAGATATTTCAGTCACAGTATATGATGCCACCTTTTGCCTTAGCTTCCCTCTGACCGCCTGTAAAATTATAGTCTAAAAAATATGGCTACTTGTATAGTATGTATTTTTCAATTATTTTTACTATCCTTGTAAATTCAAATATATTTTATTGGAAACATGCACAAAATTGATCTATCTTAAACTCATTTGGTAGAAAATTCTTTTAATTCAATACCTGAAAAAGGGTATATTTCGGTTTTAAAAAGTTTCTAAATTTCCCGATAATTTTGAACCCTAGCGGCCGTTTCCTTTGCATTCAAAGTTTCCAAACTACATGCTATATACATTCTGTGTTAGGAAAGTCATGCATTTCTCTATGTTATGAGGAAGAGGTCACACATTTGTCCTGATATTTTGTAATAGATATTGATCTTGGTGCATACATAATAGGAAACATTCATAACTTAATGGATAGGATGTATGCTTGATGCAGATTTCACAGTCTTCAGAAATCTCAATAAGAAACCTTTTTAGAACCAAAATTTACCTTTTCTTCAAATATGAAATTTTTAAAAGATGCACTTTACTACCAAACGAGTATAAGAAAAAATATTTTTGTGCATTTTTTTTCTATAACGTATAGATTTGAATTTATAAGGACAGTAAAAATCAGTTATACAAATACATACTACTTAAGTAGCTATTGTTGCGGAGTATAATTTTTGCAAGCTCATTCAAAAGCCGGCATTCTACCATGACTGAAATATCTTGGGATTTAACTCTAAGATGATCCCTACGTGAGTACTTTGCTCGAATCGAAAACACATTTCCGAATTTGATCAGCATATCATTAGATAGGAAATCTACTGTAAGCCTAGCTTTAACCAGAAAACCTGACATTTTTTCCTACAATTCGGCACAAAGCACTTGTATTTGCGAATGGCTCCAGTTCTCCTGTTCGGTTTATGTTGCCATATAAGTCATCCTTACCTATGCTGCTGTCACGAAATGTTTTAGAATAATTTTACTGCCTTTGCTGTACTAGTAAGTCCAGGCCCCCTAACCGTACGCGTCAGAATAACGCTTTACATCACATTTCTTCATTTGCTTCTTTAATTTATGGCCCGACTTATCCTTCGTATTAACCGCTTACTAAACTTTTTTCGCGAAAATGCAGAACTTTTTAATTTAAACCTGTTTAAATTGATCAAAATCACTCTCTGCATACAATGCACTGCTTCTAATCCGTGGATGTTGTTAATTTTTAAGAGTTTATAGTTAAAGGTCATACGATCATGGCTTATTTTTCGATTTATATCCTGGCTGCACCTTCACGTTAACCGCTTAGTAAACTTGTTTAACCAAATTCAGAACGACTAACTTGAAACTTAATCAAATTTATCAAAAATCAGTCTCTGCTAACAGTCAATTGATGCTATTCAACCTTTTTGTTAAGAATCAGAAAGTTTGTCGTTAACAGTCCTACTGTCATAGCTACTTATTCGATTGTTTACGTTGACAAAGTAATTTTGCGTGGCATTTTTGTGACCCCTCAAGACATTGTTGTCTTTTAACTGGCCCACTCGTGGGAGAAGAGAAAATGGGGCCTGGCCAACCTTTCTTCTGAAAACTGTTTTCTAGTCTCCTCGAGGTCCTTTCGCAGATCCTTGACTGTGGTTTCCTCCCTCTGCTGCTGGACCTTAGCCTCAAGCTTCGCGTCGGCGAGTGCAGTGCCAACTTCCTGTGCGTGCTTTTCTAGGTCTGAGATGCGTTCGATGAGGAGGTTTCGCTCCTGATCGGCCTGTGTAATCAATTTCTGCTTTTCTCCCTCCATGAAGAGCATCAGTTCATCACGCTCGCGCTGGAGCCCCATGACGCTTACTTGCAGTTTCTCGCGCTCCGCCCGAAATTCCTGTCTCTGGGCGTCCAGCTCGGCAGTGTGCGTGTGGTTGGCCTCCTCAAGCCGTCTCTCGCCCTCCTTGCGTGCATCGATTATCGATCGGCGCAAGTCGGCGATCTCACGCTCCGCTTCCTCGCGATTCGTCTGCAGGGCCTTGCGTAGTTCGGCCTCGCGCTCTTGTAATTGCAAGGTGAGCTGCTCCTTTGTTTGGGTTGCCTGTAGTTCCTGTTTTTGTAGATCCGCTCGTAATTTTGTTAAGTCGCCTAGATGGGGAGCAAATGTATTATGATATTTTGAAGATAACACAACGGGTTAGCACATACTATTTAGACTGTTACATGCCCGGGGCTGACAGGAGAAGACTAAGAAGGATCCGGTTCTTATATAAAGTTTTAACGGTCCGACGACCCGACATCTCTCACGAATGAGTAGGTAAGTTCAGCGATGTTAGGCATGCAAACATGTAAAAAGTCATTTTCGGCAAACGTACACTTTCGCTTATTCAACAGCAGTCCTGTACAGTAATATAACCTATAATGGTCAGACAACTAGGCGTCAATCCAAGAGGATGCGAGGGCACTAAACTGCTTGGCTAATTTAAGGCAAGAAAACGTCCATATCTAGTGCTTGCCTCTTAGCTGTTGCAACTTTTACTGCACTGCACTCACTTAAATTACGGTGCAGACTTAATAATGAATGATGGAAAGCGTCCGTTTGCCAACCTTGACTTCTTGAATGAGGATTTCCACATAGTAGGCTTCCCTGCATCATCTACCACTTTTGTCTATGCTTCTCCCAGATTATCCATAGATTTCTGAAAGACAGTCGCTCTTATCGGCATTTTGAGTGTACCTTGTATGCTTTCACGTTCACTTGCTTCATCTGCCAGTAACTGCGCCTTTGCTCGTAGATGGAGCAAGTGAGTCTTCTCCGGCTACATATTGGGTTGTGCAAGGTATTAACAAACAATTGTTCTGCTCCATGCAGGAATCAATTAATGCCAATCGGTATAAACCTCACATTTAGACCAAATACTCAGTATCGATGGTATACATACAGAGACAAATTGTCGACGGGATAGATCCAACTCCTGGCTGACTGACGATGATTAATAAGTCGGAAAGGGCCACTCCAGTCTCCCTCGTCTTTGTTGGCAATTTTAATCTGTCTTTGAAAACACTAGCCACTGTGTGGCTGCTGGCGGAGCTTGAGAGTGAACCTCGAAGCAGAACGGGACAAATGCGTCCCGTAACCGATCGCTGAACCTCTATCTTTGCCTGTGCAAAGTAGATAGCCACTCGAAGAACGTGCAGATGACTACTGATCCTGGTGCCAATGTCGGTGAGCCAAATTGCCCAAGAGCTCACATGGATGATGAAATCCGGCCATCAGCCATTCGCCTGCAGGCCATCACCTCACCACGTGCGATGAGCGTGGGAACCTACAATTTTGACAAGCACGCTGACGCACTGTAATGGCATGGCAACTGCAACAGCTGGCCGATCAGACAGCCATCACACCACCTGCAACCATCTGTGATATACACGGGAACTACCAATTGTGAAGGCATATAGTGGCCTAGCCACTACATCCTATAAATACTGCTGAACTTGGGCAACTCAATACCCTTATCTAGATCTGTCCCTGATGATGGATTCAAGTGAGAATCCGAAACGTCAGGCTAATAAAGCTCTTGTTTCAGTGATCATATCTCCTTCTTCGTGACTACTTCCTGGAACTTGCCTCTTCGCTTCTATTAGCAAATATTCCCAATCTAAACCGACAATACCACGAGTCCTTGACTCAATGGTTAGAGAGTTGGACTTCTGATTGCCAGGTCACAGGTTCGAGCTCCGGGTGGTACCCCATCTGCACTTGGGCATGGCTGGCTGATGAAGGCTAATGAGCCAGAAATGGTCATTGCAGTCTCTCCTCTCTTTGTCGGTAGGGGTCCATATTCTCCATTTTGTTATTGAAATGACAGTCAGCAGGGACTTTTCATCTGCCGGTCTACTGGTGTTAGGGTTTTTCATCACCACATTTTCGGCTGGTGAGACCGTAAATACCAGGCAAGTCAACTGGTCACCATCTAAGGAGTCGAACAAAAGGATAAAAAGGCACTCCAAAAGTCTAACCTAACAAATAGGAACATTCCCTGTGATTCTGTGGAAAATGGTGCGAATACAAGGGACAAACGGTGATACATCCGCCTAGTTGGGGGTCTAATAAAGAGTAAGGGGATAATTTTCAACCCGTATCAGCTAATTAAGCAGATTATGATCGTTAGAGGGCCGGGCAAAACGGGAGGTCCGTCTATTTCACCTCTGAAATAAGTGCACTATACCCTTTTCTTTCCCACCTTTTTTCATCGTCACAGTTTCCTTTAAATTGCTTCCCTCTTATGCAGCGACTAGGTCAGTCCTCATCCGGACTTCAGTGGAAAGTGCATAGCCGCTAAACAAAAAAATGTACCAGTACAGTAAGGAATGTGAGTCTCATCTTTTTGAACCTTTACTTCAGCTCGATTGGAGGCCACACTGTCATGTAGCACATAATAGTAATGTAAACTCTGTAGTTGTTCCCATAATAATATTTGACGATTTTCCTAATAAAACCGTTATAGTTATTTCAACCTTCACCAATTGTTGCGTGATTATTACCGTCGTGGCAGCTATCGTTGTTATTACTGTTGTCTGCGTTATTTCAACTAACACTGTCATCGATGCTGCTATCACCTCTATTGGTGCGACACTGCAGTAGCCAACAACCATTAGTCTCGTGATAATCATCGTTACGATCAAAAGTTCAACCATTATTTTCAGTACTAACAGCCAACATTGATAAACTCACTGGTAAACAACTTCAATTTTCTTTCCTTCTCTGTCAACTCGTAGTCCAGGGCTTCCTGTCTCTGTCGGTGGGCACTGAGTTCTTGCCGACACTCCTGGAGGTCACGTTCGATCTGGGATTTGTCTTGGCCCACAGCAGTGATATAGTCAGCTTGTTGTCGCAGAGAGCGCTCTGAAGTGACGACCTGGGCTTGTAGGTCACCCTTTTCTCTCACCACCTCTGCATGTTCTCGCGTCACGCGAGCCAGAGCGTCACGGAGACGATCAGTTTCGCGCTGCTGGTGGTTCATCTCCTGACTCAGGCTATTCTTCTGACCTGTCAGCGTATTTATCTGGCAGAAAAGAAGGACGAGGAGGACAGGGAGAAATGAAAAGCCAGATATGTTCGCAAGCCAGACAAACGTGTCTAAGCAGCGAGTACACTCTGTCCTTCAATCGCCTTAGCTAAGGACATAATTCTCAAAGATATTCTAGTAACAAAGGCTTAACCCAAAAAAGGATTAAAAAGTAATAGCTCTAATGGCAGTTCGACCGTCCAAGGATGTCCACCATATGTTCCGCAGAAGGGTGGTGCAGAGACGGTGACTTGCGCGTGAATTAGTTTTGATGGAGAGTAGACTTGCACTGCATCTACCGCACTCCCTCTCTCCTTACCCGCCTAAGTCTGGTATCAAGATAGAGTCAAGAAAATGAGAGGTGGGTTTCGACGCAGGTGGCTGGTGGGGTCAAAGACGCTCCTGTGTGAGAGCCGTAAATGCCAAAAGGGGCTGTTGCAACATGAGCCGGCAACTGCACGTGCCACTACACTCCCCACGCCCCCACCCCCCATGTTCGGCATTTGTTATGGGAACTCAACCTAAAGAAAGTCTGTCGCACATTGATTTGGCTCCCGAGTTTATCAAGTGCATCTACCACGCGGCCCATTTAGGGGGGACAAGAGCTTTCATAAAGTTGTCTACTTGACAGCCACCAACCAGGGTAAACTTGGGGCGACATCGCTATGATTGTTGAACTACTGTAGTGGTAAACATCGAAAGGGAACAAACAAGGATTACTGGAAGACTCGGAGATTTCAACATCATTTTCTGAGCTATCGTGTCACTGGAGCTTTGGGTTTTCCACTAGGGCTTGCAACTTTCTAGCATAATCTCCTTTTTCTCTCCTTAGTCATTTTGTATCAGATTAATTTTTCAGGAGAGAGAGAGAAGCGCAGTAAGTAGCTTAAAACTGGGACAAAACCTTGCCTGTTCATTGAGACCGAGGTTGGCCTTGGAAAGCTGACTCAACTCGGTTTCCGTGGCTTGCCTCGTCTTCTCGCTCATTTCCAGAGCACGTTTAAGAGCCGTCCTCTCGCCCTGGAGGTCATTCTTCTCAGACTGCAGTCTGATGACCTCTCTGCGGAAACCGTCGCGATCTTTCTCGAGGTTGTGTCTGTCTTCCAAAAGTCCAGAGACTTCGGCTTCGAGGGCTTTCAACTGACTGACGAGTTCAGAGCGCTTGGTCAACAATTCTTCCGTCTTATTCTGAAAGTGGAGACAGGACTCGTATGACTAAGATTTTAGTGCAGTCATTACAATCAAACTTTTTAAAACGTGTTGTTATCTTTTAAACATCCGGCTAACATTAGCAGACTGACTAATTTTAATTCATAACTATATCTTTAGCAACTGAAGATCCGTCATCGTATCACATTTACTAAGTTGGCATGTTGACTGGCCTTTCGCAAAACATGCACTACAATGTCTTTTCCGTTCAGAACCTGCCTGATTGTCATAGATGAGGCAACGGGGTACGGGTCATTTTTCGCTGTTGCCTTTTTGCTTATTGCCGGAGATTGTCTCCTAAACAAGACGAAAAATGTGCATTTAAAGAAGAGCACAGACAGTCTGTGCTAAAAGGCACATGACCTCACGCAGATTGATAAGGCTAAACCGCTCCTCGCCAAAGAGGGGCATTCACCGATCGTCAAGTTGGGCCGATCGATCGGTTCAGAGATCGGTTCAGCGATCGGTTCACCGATCGTCCAGTTGGGCCTTGGGGCTCACTCTTGAGCCCCGCTGGCAGCCGCATAGCGGCTAGTGATATAAGCAGAATGCAATTACGGACAAAGACGAGGGAGGCTGGAATGGTCATTTCTGGCGGATTAGCCCTCACCAGCCAGCCCTAACCGACCCCAAGTTTTTGCAGAGCTCTGGGCTCAAAATCGAGAGCCTGTCCCTTAACGCGATCGTTGAATGCCCCTCCGTCATTTTCAATACACCCGATCGAAACCAATAGGACAGGGAGCACGTGGCTCAGTGGTTATTACGTTGGACATCTAGCAAACAAGTAGCGAGTTCAAGCTTCTGGCATTGCCTGGGTATGGCTGGCCTCACTTATCCTTGTTGCTAATTTCATTATGTCGGATAACTGCGCAATGGTAGCCAAAATATATTACGTCGGAGATGCTCACCCGTTCATCCATAAATCGTTCTGAGAGGTCAGAGAGCTCTGCTCTCGTTTTCACAATCTCTGTCTGTGCCTCCATTAGCTCACGGGCTGACTTTTCTGCCGCTTTCATCAGCTCTTCTCGTTCCAACCTCGAGGATTCAACTTCCATGCGGATCAATCGAAGGGATTCGTTAGCACCTGCAAGCTCCTCCTTACAGGTAGCCAGCCGTTCCTCCAACGAGCTGATGCACTTCTTACAGCGTTCAGTTTCACGGGCATTACGCTCCGTGTCGCGCCGCGCCTCGCGTAGGTCAGAGAGCAGACTTTCCTTCTTGTCCAGCAGCTCTTGTTTCACGGCCACTGCTTGGTTGAGGTCCGCCTCCAAGGTGTTCGCAGTTTCTGCGAGGCTGGCCTTGGCACGCTCCAGTCGCTGTTTATCCTGCATTATCGCGTCTAAGGATTTACGCAGTCCATCGACCTCACGCTGATGTTTCTCCTTCTCCTGGTTCAGCTGACTATACTCTTCGCGCAGTCGGAGAATGTCATTCTGCAGGGCCTGTCGTTCCAGTTCATAGTCAGCGGTCTGTTTGTCTTTCTCCTCCAGTTTGGAGTACGCAGATTGCAATTTGGCGGATGCTTCCGCAATCTTGATAAAAATAACAATGCCACGAGAAACTAAGTGAATGAAAAGAGGGCGTGCTTACACTTATAATGTCAACGCAATACCAAAGGCGAAAATATTGACAAAGAGCATCGCACTTTCAAGATGTCAGACTAGGTATATCACACAGGCAGACAGCCAACAAACCTACCTCTTCGAGGAGCAGGCAAGCAAACGATTTAGGAAATCTTCTAAGTCCACGGGTGGGCATCTAACCGATTTATTTCTAAGGAACATGCACTCAAAAGCTGGAGACCGTCCCACGTGAAATGTGAAACTCCGCTCAATCTTTAGTATGGCGATACGGCAAATCGACCTACCGTGTAGATCGAGTGAATTAAGCACCTTATGCTGTTACGTGGGATATAGCCAAAATACCGACCAGACATAAAGGAGCCTGCACAGTAATATCAAACTTGATAATTTTTCCATAACAAAATGAATATAAAATCTGTCTCGTGGCAACTGAATCCCGATGTTTTGCACCCGTTTCGCCAGTTGGCATCATTCATAATGAACGGAAGTACATATATGCACCTCCACCCCCCATATGCTGCAGGTGGAGTTGCGCTAAATACTAGAAAATTTAAATATTCCCGTGTTCTTAGCCTAACCCTAACCTAAACCTAAACCCTAGCATTAGCCCTAACCCTACTCGTACTCTCAACCCTAATGTCAATGGAATTGAGTGCAGTCACTAGTATAACTGGCGGTTCCTGTACCCATATCCTACTGGGGGAGGAATATCTACGCTCCCTACATTCAGATGTATCTATTTTATTGAAGACACTTTTAAACAGATTTCTGATAGATGAAAAAGGGCGAGTTCCAGAAAGCACTCCGGAAGAAGGAGCTGCAGTCGCTGGAACAAGAAGATCGTTGGCTTCACGTTTCGGATCCTCCCTCGAACGCATCATCAGATACTGACTTTGAGGAGGGGTCGAGTAAGAAGCCGAAACGTCAGGGTACTAAACTGCTTGTTCGAGCTGTGGCATCTTCTGCTAGTCTGTTAAACGTCATCATGGGGTGCCGAAAGACGGATGCTTAACTGTCTCTCACCAGCAAGGTTTTAACTCTGCTCACAGTCCTCCTAAGCTCATTCCCATTCGGAAGGGTTTTCTGTCGACAGCTTGGGGGAAATCAGGGTAGCCATGTATATTTCAGCGCGAATAGCGTCCGAAGCTGACTGAATAACGCTAAATCCTTCGCTCTAATGCTTTACACTCAAAGTTAACCAGGCCATAGTCTTCAACAAAATCCCTGAATTTCAAAAGTATCTGGCTGCATCAACTGAAGATTACGTCTTTTGCTTACTTATGGAGAGGAGGGAAGATGTGATGACAAATAAATGAATGTCCCACGTGCGAACAGAATGCATCCGGACACTGCGAAAACAAAGGCAAGGTTTTTTGCTTCTTCATGGCCCCGGGGTTCTTGACCTTCGAAGGGATAGTTAGTCTAGTTTTTGTTATAAGATGTTTCGTGCGGCAACAGTCATCCAACAGGAGGGTTAAAATCTTTCCAAATCCCTCATCTGATTTGCCATGGACTTTGTTCCCTGGGCACACCCCTCTTAATCCTTGAAAAATCTCGAGGTCTAAGCATTTATGTAACATCCTAATACGATAGTTTGATCGTGGCAGTCCGATGATGGCCACTGTATAATCCACAGCATGGTGTTGCAGGGACGGTGACGTGCGCGCGGATTAGGTTGGAGTGATAGTAGACTTTTGCCACACCTCAGTCTGATTCCATGGAGTGGGAGAGTCATAACTGGCAATTGGCTGGTGCGACGTGATCCTGCACCTACGCATGCCACCACGCCCCCATGTTCGGCATTTGTTATGGTAGCTCAACCCGAATAACGCCTGCCATGCCCTGATCTTACCCCATGTTGGTCCAGTGCATCTACTATGCGGCCTGTTTAAGGAGCTGAGCTTCCTGATACCTACCTGGATACTATCGAAAATTCTCAGTCGATAACGAAAGCCGTTTTTTATCTCTCCAGCATGGACTACAAAAAGGCTTCAATGCACCGCAGATTATTGAAAAGGAAATACTCTTACGTTTAAAATTTTCCCTACCAAGCAGTCTCCCGATCCGTTTACCCATTCCGTTCTCATCTAATTATAGCAAAATCTCTTTCTCTGACGCATCTCTTTTCCTACTTGCCCAAACCATACTCCCACTTACCTTTCTAATGTTTTTGCTCCTTTTGCATGCCATTCCTGTTACACGACAAAACTATACAGTTGCCAGGACAATCAGCGATTCGCAGTCAGCGATTATCGACCTAGACGAGATTCGTTGATGAACTCTCACCTAGCGTTAAGGGAACTCAATTGCCCCCTTCTACCTTGGGCTCACTTTGGAGCCCCGCCAGCACAGGTGCACAAGGACAAGGGAAACTGGAATGGCCATTTCTGGCTACTTGGTTGTCATCGGCCAATCATAACCAAGCCCAGCTGGTGACCACCCGAGGCTCAAACCGGCGACCTGTTGATCAGAATTTCAAACACTCTAACCGTTGACTGGCTGCTAACAGCTACTGAACCCGAAACGGTTATTCCAGTCTCCCTTGTCTTTGTCGGCAATGTTCCTTAGTGAAAGTAAGTATACGGCGCTCGTTGGGGAGAACTGTCGGTGGCTACAAGTTAAAGGCTAAAAACCGCGCCGACGAAAGGATTCACGATCAATTGCACACTGATTGACCTGTCATAAGTAATTGCAAACGATTAACTGCAAGCCGTTAAATACTCAGTCACCTTCATCCAAATTGCCTTCTTTACGAAAACAAGCGGCCTATTCGACGGGAGGGAAGAAGCTGATAAACTGGAACCCTGCAGCCAAATGCTAACTAGAAGACCTGGTCGAGTTTAGGGAAAATCCAGAGTATTCAAAATCTGAATTTTTTTTGCCCCTGTTTTAGAAAAAGCCAACCTGTGAATTGAAAACTTTGTATTTCCTCTTAGTAACCCTTGTTCTCATGCAGCCTGACAATTAGGCCGACAGTCAAGTCGCAACAGACGAGAGATTTGCCATATGGAGTGCAAGCTAACTATAGAACAAAAGACGTACCAGACCCTCAGATGCCTGCAGCACTTCCAAAGTGACTGCGCAGATGAGTGAGATTAAGTGAAAGAAGAACGAACGTGTAAAACGGGTTATTTGGAGGCTTGATGTTACGCAAACCGCAGTACTCACTTCCCAGTTTTCGGCCCCTGCTGCCCTGGGGAAACAGTGGTCGTTTACACTTGAAACGGGTGGGCAAACTGTGAGCAACCCATTTCAGTTGTCCTTTCACTATTCTTTCTGACGGTTGCTTTCACGCAAACGTAGAATGGCCTCTTACCGATTAGAATAAAATGGCACGTGCTCCCATATCTCTCACAACCATTCGGAATGACTACTGGCTAGTTGGTCGCAACGTCATGCCCATCAACAGCCTGGCGTCCTATTCAGGCCAGGTTTTACGACGAACTGAACGTACAACCAACTCCTCATGTTTTCATCTGTCAGAACGAAGGAGAGCCGAATAGTTCTATTTTAAACCGGCAAAATCCCACTGTTTATTCGATTAAAGTTTGGAGATTTTCCAAAATACTATGCAATTCACAAAGCTTTGGCCACAAACGGGATCATTCAACTGGCATTACTGCTAACAAGTGCTCTTAGTGCTGCAGATTTGATGCGGACAACTGCCTCGGGGATGAAATGCGATAGGGTTTACAACTATTTTCATGACCTAATACCTCTGAGGAAGATATTGAATGTTTTTTTCAGAAAGGGGCTCGGCCGTTTGCTGAAAGATGCAATTTTTTGCGGACAAAGGGATCTTGTCCTCGCAAAGCAGCCCACCTTCATTGAGCGTAGACGGCCGAGAACGTGCTCTCACCACAGTAACAAGAACCCATATCTCCCTTACTATGACTGCCAGGTGGTGGCGTTTGGGCTCATCCATAGGTGCCGGCTCTTTAGAAGCCATCGGAGAGGGACTAGATCCGTAACCGTATGCGACTCTCTTCTATCGGAGGGCAACCACTGAATTCCAAACTGCGCGTCTCCGCTAGGCGACACTTGTTCTTGGAAAATGGCACCTGACGACGCAACCGATAGTTAACATGAAACAGACGACAGATATTTCATATTTAGTGGATGCTAACTATGAAACCAACTCTAGCATGTTCGCAGGCAAACCCGATCTTTTAGATGCTTGCTGCGCTTCCAAAGTGGCGGCGCAGTTGAGGTGGGTCGAAAGGCGGGCCAAATGGACGTGTTACTCGGTGGCTGTATGTTGCGTGGACCATTGTATTCAATCTCATCTCCTGCTAGCTTGAACCCGTCTTACAATTTTACCACCAACTGTTGGAGACCCCTTCGCTCATTTTCCCAACATTCTTGCTATCACCTACTTTAATGCGGGCATATAATGGGCTCTTATCCTATATCTCATACGGCTATTCGACAAGACTATTGACCTAGGTTGCAGTGTAGTCTACCATAATAATTGTTAGTCGTGAAGTTGTGCCTATTGCTAACCTGATGTCCTAGTCAGTGCGGGTTCGGCAACAAAGTGAGCATGCAACCAACTTTCTCCATGGTTGTATTTTAAAATCTGAAGGAGACACGAATAGATAGATTTTAAACTGGTAAAAATAACAGAGTTTACTCTAATGATGTAGGGGGTTTTCGGGGATATAGTTTTCAGTTATCCTTACTGGGACTATACAATACGGATCATTCCACTGGCAAATAAAGCGCTAAGACGTACTTTTAGAGCTTCAGTTTTGATATGGATAAATGACTCATGGATGAAGTGTGACAGGGATTTATATATTCTTTATGATCTTACGCCTCTGACGAGGACATTGAATGTTATTTTAGCAAGGAGCTCAAACCTCAAGCGAATTATGCGATTTTTGCAGGGAAAAGGGATTTTATTCCTTTCATCTGCTCCTATAGACCTGCAGAATACGACGGCAAAAAACTTGGAAAATGGTCCTCGCAAAGCAAGCCCACCTGCATTGAGCGTCTATTAAGTGCGGCGTAGACGGTGGAAAGCGTGCTGTCGCCCCAGTAGCAAGAACCCACGTCGCCCTCACTGTGACCGCCCGGCGGCGGCGGCGATCGGGTTCGTCCATAGGCGCCGGCTCTCGAGAAGCGCATCGGGGAGGGACTGGAGCCATACCTGGGTGAGCGAGAGCGTGATCGTCTGCACTCACCGGCTCCGGGGCAGTCGAGCACCTGCGGAGCGTTTGTATCCGCATAGATGGAATCCTCATTGAGGATCATCTGGGCAATGTCACGGATGGCCAGATGCAGGGTTTGCATCTCCTCCACCAGGGCACGGTTAGCGGGGTCTCGAATCTCATGTGAACCTGTTTAAGTAGACTTAAAGTGAGTAAAAAGGCCTTTACGCATTCCGCTCACCCGTCAGCACAAAACTCAGAGGTGGAGTAAATTTGTGCGTTTTCTTTTTTGTATCAAACTTCTAATGTACGTTTGAGGGGAAGCGCACATTTTTTGATCTGATCTTCCGCGTTACTTTCGTAGATTCATCTACTTGGACTATAAAACGTCCAAGCAGCCCACAAGTACTCAGCTGAAGCTTGTAAAAATAAACATTCCCGGTTTTGGAATGGAATAAGGACGTAGCTCCTTTCTTTGGGGTGCAGGAAGTGCCGGCATACTGTGGTTGGCAGTTAACGATCGGTGAAAAAGTTAAAAGAAACTGGGGGGTAGTCAGTTCAGACCTATTTGTCATCGTCACCGGCCGACTTTACCACCTACCCCGTCTGAGAAGACATGGTATTTGAACTGGGGCCCAGCTGATTACATTGAGCAGGACTACGTCCTAGGCTGGAACTCCAGGCTGGAACTTTAAAGCAAAATGCGACTTCCGTATTCAGGTTTTTCACCTGGCTGGATTAACAGAGACCTTCATATTTCCGAGTGGGGTCGATAAGATATGAGCCTGTGTCTGGATAGAACAGAGTTCCGCTGGTATACTGGGCAATAATAGTAGACTTAACTGATGAGCACTGAAATGGTAAAGCTGGATGGGGCTAAACGAAGAATAAGAGAATGCCAACATAATCTCAACCCTATTCATAGTTTTCGTCATGTTTATTACGGTCGCACAGTAGTGTGCTGTTCCGACAACTGTGCGGATTGTGAGATCCGGTGGCTTTACCTCACGCCGGCCCCTATGTGTGATATCATTCCCTAGTTGACCTATCCCATTTTTATTCGGAACCTTGATAGGAGTAATGCTGAGGCCCGCTCTGCACGATCTTTCGTCATCAAAGTTAGAGGGATGGGTTTTGAAACTACCATGGCCCCCTACTAGTAGCTGCTTGGAAAGTTGCCACTTGACCCGATACTTCGGTCTTCCTACCGCCAACAAATATCGTGTGACCTTACTAACTCTGCAAAGAAACGTAAGACGTCCACTTTTAAAGTGGACAGTTCCTAATTCCTTGAGCTTTAAATTTATTTTTTTCTCTTGAAATCGGGTCAAGACCAGCATACTTAAAAAATCAGCGTGGATGATGAATAAAATTTGGGTGTCCGCGGTAATTGTTCAAAATCGAACGCCTGGTGACCACGTTGGCACGCTTTATCGTGTTTTTTTTTAACCCTGAAAATTTTCCTTGAAGCTACATAATTAATTGACGTAGAAGTCGGTCTGACGGCAAGAATTGAATATGCCGTCTCACTAAAAAAACAGAGCGTTATAATTAGTTTTATCAGTAGCGCAGATGGACGTGCAACTCAATAGAATCTGCAGAAGGCATTGATAAGGTTTGCATTTTTGCCATCAACCTGCTAGGTACTCCAATGAGGTGTCGAGCCGGCCCGTGCAATTGGAAAGATGTGAACTTGGGGCGTGTTACCAGGCGGAAAGCAGGTGGTTTGTGCGTATCGGTTACAGAAGGCCGGCTTGGGTAGGACGGTGTCCAGCGGGCAAACTTAACCCTGACCCTAAACCTAAACCGAAACGCCACAAAAAGATAAACCCTGGCGTAATACGCCTACCCAAAATCAAATCAGCAGGTGACAAGTACTTGAGATGGCATATACACTCATTACGGGTCCGACTTTTGAGGGGCCGTATGCCACTCAAAGTTCTAAGTCCAGAGGACAGTAGAAATGAATAAATACAATTCACAGAGGATATAATATAAAATGTGTCCCTTAACGCAAAATTCCAAAATATTACTTGAAGCTAGGCTAGAACCAAATCACCATTAATTCCTTCACAATGTAGAAAATAATCTGGACCAGAATTAATTAAACCCGAAATCTTGCCCATATTTTCATTTACGAAATGATTCAGAAAGGCAGATTAACAATGCTGGTGAAGACAAGGGAGACTGGAATGACCATTTCTGGCTCATTAGCCGTCATCATCCAGTCATACCCAAATACAAAGGGTGCACCACCCGCGGCTCCAACCCGTGACCTGTTGATCAGAACTCGTGGATTCGAGCCACGTGTGGTGCACAACCTGGGGTTGGGTATGGCTGGCTGATGACGGCTAATGAGCCAGAAATGGCGGGGCTTGAGATTGAGCCCCAAGCCAGAGCAGACCGGTAAGCATTCGTCAACGTAAGGAATAGCATCTGCTCTGTTTTTCAAGAAATGGGTATTAAACAAATAAATACAAATGCAAGGATCAGGCAAGGAGCAGACGATTCACGGATTCTGAGTTCACTTACAGCTGCCAAAGTTATATGCATCCCTGAGTGCATTGGAAACTGTCCGTTTTTAATATGCCTATTAAAGGCAAGCCCTTTTCATAGCAGGTTCATGGCAGGTTTTAGCATTAGACCACATAAGTTGAAGAAACATGCACTAATTATCGCTTTGTCAAGTGCACAGGTCTGTTTATTGTAATCCAACGTAAACCGCGTTCAGTCGTCGCAGGGGACTCACCAACGGCTAAACCTGTGGTGCAGCGAGTCTGACCGGTACGGAGTTGCTGGAGGCAGGTGAGGGCTTTGTCACGGTCGCTGAGTTCCGCTTGCAGACTTTCCGTCTGTCGAGAGAGGTCCTTCAGCTGGCGGGCATGTGCGCTGGCGGAGTCCTCGAAGCGAAGACGGGCGGCATCCATCTCGGCCGTCAGCTCTTGAAGTTTCTGCTCCGACTTCATGCGATTGGCGTGCTCTGTCTCCACCTCATGCTTGGTAGAAGACAATAAGCCAGGGTAATGAGAACCATTTTTGCTGCTCGCTTTCGTAGAATCAAGGATGATTACCGTGCATTCATTGCAAGGGCATTTGAGAAAATGGACTGTAACATGGACGTTGCTGTAAACTGAAGGAGATAGCGTGCTTGGCAAGTCTGCTCTTGCATTCATCGATCAGTAACTTAGGTCACCTTTAAACTGTCATCTTTGCACAAAATAGCTCACAGAATAGGTACACGGATTACAATTTCATTGACACTGTAATCACGTGCTTATTTTTTTATTATACAAACCTGAAATCTTTTAATAACGGCTGAATGAATGGCCGTTTATATGCGTTGTTGCTGCAGAATGGTTACTCCGATACCTTCCCATTTTGAAAATATTCTCTTCGAGTGTGCTGTGCTAATTATTCCACTTCCTTTAAAATTTCTGTTATTTTGATCGGATGAACGGCTTTTGGATCCTCGATGCCCAGTTTTCCCTTTCCAATATCTCCCTTTCTCAACACTTAAAAGGCCTTAAATATTACTCGCAAGAGATAATATGACTCGTGTCTTAAATGCGATAAGACTGTGGCTCACGTGTCCCCAGTATATTAACAAGTCCACTGATCTCACTACTCCATAATCAGTACTGAGACTTAGCGTAGCGCCGGGTGAACACAGTTAACAACACCATTGTCAGTGAGCCAATGCCGAACATCAAGCCATCATCCTCGATGAAGGAGTAGCCATTAATTGTCCTAGGTATGCACTAGCCTGGCGATTGCTTCCTATAAATACTGTAACTCCCTACATATGAAGCACCCGTATCTGATCCTGTTTATGAGGATGGATTCGAGCATAAATCCGAAACCTCTGGCGAATAAAGCTCTCGTCCCAGCGACCGTGCCTACTTGTCCTCATAAAAAGTAGCCCTTAGAACAAATAGCTAGAGTTCCTACAATAATTTTGAAGGAAGGGAACTTCAGGAAATCAGCTTATTATTTTGACTTCCCAAGCTTCTTCTTAAGGTCTTAATTTCATAATAAACTTAACAAAATCCCATTTTTAGGAAGCAATCGCCACTAGACGTTACAAAGGACATTAAGAAAAGGGAAATAGCTGGACTGCTGCAGAAATCCCTGCTCTGAGAACTATGTGTTCTGGAACGATTCTCATGCGATAATTCGAAGGACTTTAACCATACTTTGAACATACTGTGGGGTCATACATGAAACCCAAATTTAACGTCAGCAAACAAGCTCTGTCTTTCGGAGGCAAAGAATTAAAGCAGCTTACTTTCAGGTTTTCAATTTGTGCCTTCAGTCGATTGGTGAGCTTTTCGCCGGCAAGTGAACAGGATCGCATAGCTTGACCGATCTCGCTCTTGGCCTCATTCACATGATCCTGAAGGCCAACTTTTAGTTCGGACACCTGTCTCCGGACAGAGGAGACCTCCTTCCAGAGACCAATCAATCGATCATGCTGCTTGGAGATGAGTTCGTTCATGGCGGCCTCGTCTTCCTGCCATTGGGTTGCTCTACGATCACAGGAATGCTGTATTTCGACCAGTTCGTCATGCAGTTTCGCGTTCTCTGAGGCGAGGAATTTATTTTGCATCTGAGCCTGATCCATCTGATCTCGCAGCATCCCGTTAACCGTGGATAGTGTGGTTGCTCTTATGCCAAAAATGCAGATATTTTAGTTTTTAGGGACATTTAAGTACTTCGGACACAAGAGGTGAGGGTTACTATGGTTACTGAACTCTACGTTTCCTGAAACGCCTAAATACCTTCGATTTAATCTTATGTCTCACATGGCATGAGAGTCCTGGTCGTTATGTCTTGAGGTAGCTCAGGTGCTCTCAAAATGAGCATCTTCGACCATGATAGGCTAAACATTGAAAAATCGTGAAGCAATAAAGTGACTCTGAGAGTTCGATTAACCATTTTCTTAAACACCCTCATCATCGATCTTAATGCATTACGAGGTAAATTTTGTTTTTCTGGCTGATATTACCCATTTTTATTCATTCGATAGTTTAATAAACCAAACTTTGTGTTTGTCTGCATTCGGGGCAGTTATTTTTAAGCATGTAACACGGCTACAGTTGCTTTCATAATATCCAAAAGTAGAAGGCGAAAAGATCGTCTATTTTAAAGGAAAAAGCACAATGGAAAAAGTAGAACTGGTCTAACCGTTGTTGTTCCTCTTCCAGTCGCATGGTCATGCTTTCCAGTTCAGCAATGTTTGACTCGCATTCCGCCTGAAAAATGCCACCGCCGAGAAGAAAGCCAATAGCAATTGAAACAATGAGAGCACACACACAGTAAGTCGTTAAGGAAAGCCTACCAAAAATATGCCATCGGCTAAACCTCAAAGTCCGTCTATTTGCGATCCAGGGCTACATTCAGCAAAACGTGTGCCTGCATTACTTTCGAATAGATTACGATCTCGAAGACACATACTTGGAACTTTAGTCACAATTTAAGTATGCGCGTTGCAGAAGGTCATAGGGAAAATTAAACTACGCTCCTTAAAATGCTTGGTAGCATAGACAATATAAGCCGAAACTAGCCCAACCTCGTCGCTTTCAAATTCCACGGCCTATACAGAACTGAGTGGTTCCCCCGAAGTGTACATTAGTAAGGTATTAGCAAAGCAACTGGTGAATCTGATATCGGCTCAGATCAGGTAAATATTTTTAAGAGACATGAGATGTGAATGATCGACGAGGCTCATAGCGAATCAGTTTCTTTCCATGATGTATCTGAAAAACTTTAAGTTGGAGCAAGAGTTCGGATTCTACACTTAAATTGTGACACGTTTAACACAGTTAAAATAACACAGTTGTTCAGAATGATTCCCATTTTTCAAAAACAACCAACTATGGCAGATAGAAACCCCAGTAATTACTATGAAGAAACCTTAAGCATTTGGGTTTCTAAATTCCCAGGTAAAAAAACATTCGACTGAGCAATCAGTGCCAAATACCAGTCCATCCGTTAAAACGTATAGGTTGTTGTTTGAATAAATGCCTGTTTATATTTGAACAGTACATACTTCCTGATTTACCCAAAAAAATCAGGAGTACCCCAAAACGCCTACATGTTGTCAAATAAAGCATGGATTTTTACTTCTTGGGCGACCTCCCGTGCGATGTCAAGCATTCAAATGGCTCTTGTTGGATTGCACATCGTTGAGCTTTGCAAAATTCGAAAAATCATAAATTTGCCAAAGACGTTTGAAACAGACCGTCGAAATGGCAAATAAAATAGAAACTTGGCTGGAAATCTTGTGCAGTGGGGTCATAGAAGATACCTCTGTAAACGGTCAACTACAGTTAGGTTTGATTTTAACCTTAAAGCATTTGCCACTGACCTGTAAATCAAACCATTTAGACCACCTGAAACTTAGGCTATTTCTTCCTCTTCATCTTGTACTCATTTTATTCGTACAACTTGCCTTGATGTAGGGGTTTAGGCGTCGATTAGAATTTCACATGAGCCTCCAACTGTTTATGCCTGCAGCTAAAGTTACTAACTAATTAAGCCCAATTTCCGCTCTGAAATTTAGCTTCCTCCAAAAACTTATGAATATCAGCAGAATTTAATTAGCGTGAAAATCATTATTTTTTCCATGCACTTTTTCCGGTCTCTGGAGCTAAGTGATTCGTCGGCCAAAATTGCATGCATCAGTTCTCCATGTAAGTTTTAATTGCAGAAAGTTTCATCTCACTGACCTCGGGATTTAAACGAAGTCTTCTTCATTTAATCAAATTTTCCATAAAAAGCCTACTAAAACCTGATTGAATGCAGTCACCTAGGATGCATTTATTGTAAGATGACGTGGCGCAGAATCTGACTTAGCTCTGTCGCTCCCCGGAAATGAGGTGATTTTATTGAACAAAATAAGGCGTGGTCCGGCTATTGAGCGTCATTAGAACACGAGGCGACTTCAGAAGACACCACTGTTCTGTAAGTCAATCTGTGGCAATAAAATATGCTATTGCAATTATCGCTACAATCAACGAGAACGGGGACGGCAAAAACCATGCTAGCCGGGGCATCCATTTCCCACCCAGGGTCGGCATTGACGATTTTTACGCACCAGACATAGAGCGGGTGAAGGCCGCGAGCCGTATAAAAAGGCCCGTGTACAGGCCTCTCAAGTCTCTGAGAATCAACAGCTGAATTCGCTGCTATGAGAAGCAGAACTTAAAGGCACCTCTCCGAGGTGGACGCATTTCCATCTTTTCATTTCGCATCAGGACAAGGACTTGTAAGCAAAACTGTACGTTTTACTTGCCTACGTATGCAAGTTAGTGAGGCATTCGTTGATGAACGCTCACCGACCGTCAACGGAACTCACTTGTCACACTCTGCCTTACAGCTCACTCTCGGGTCCAACCAGCAGCCACACAGAGGCTATTAATATTAAACGCAGATGAACAATGCCGACAAAGACTAGGGAGACTGGAATGGCCATTTCTGGCTCATTGACAATCATCAGCCAGTCAATGACTGCTAATGAGCCAGAGATTGTTATCCCAGTCTTCCTTGCCTTTCTTGGCATTGTTCAGTAGTTAGTGAGTCTTTTGTATGCAGCGAGCGCTGAACCTCTCAAAGCGCTATACAACGCTTTTAGCTGGTTGGCTTGAAATCAGCAATGTCAGTGCGTTTTTAAAACTGAGCCGTCAGTTCTCTCTCTCTATCTCTCTCTCTCTCTTTCTCTCTATCTCTCTCTCTCTCTCTCCTTGTTTTGCCTTAACGCAGGAGACTAGTTTCTTGACAAACCCAACCGACGACGCCCTCGCTGCTCAATGCGTCGGCGCTTTCCTGAGGAAGGCAAAGTTCTCACACCAACTTTTTGTGTCACCAATAATTTAATCGGTACTTCTGTTTGGAATTATGTCCTATATTTATCAGTCTGGCAACCTAACTCAAGTAACTTCTTAGTTGCCACAATAGCTAACCAGGTTCATCAGTGCTGTCTATGTTTAAGCGCACACAGTATTTTTGAGCAGACATCGGTTCTGCTACAATAGGCACATCCGGAGTTGTCAATGTCTGTCAGATTCCGTCGTCAAAATGAACGATCTGCACAGTTGAAATGGTAATTGGACAACGTACCTTGCTACCTCAAGTCCCGGAATTTTGTTGACATACAGGAGAACAAGCGGATAGGTCAGTATTACCTTAAAATGTACTATAGCCCAAGTCACACTCTGAAGGCCAAATTATTCAAGGTTGCGCGTTGGAGCTTATTATTGTTACTTGTTTGTTGTACTAATTTATTTTTCAATCAGTCGCGTTAACGCAATCGCATTTTCTACATATCCAATTAACACTTTAATCTGTAAAAAAATTCAGAGTGACAGTAGTTAATTCAGACACGTTGAGAGAGGATGTTTCCCTTGCTCGGGTAGTATTTGCGAGCAATCGGCTTCAAGCTTCCTCCAACTCTCATTTCTAAGTTAGCTGCAAGCTACATACAAGGATCACAAAATGTTTAAGTCCTAACGAAGCAGGGGAAATACTTTTAAGGTCTACCGAATAATTGACACTTTCAGGAGATGGTGCCAACCAGCTGGGCACAATCAAGTTACCTATGATCAGAAGGCCTTTCTGATGACTGATAATCGAACCTGAGGTGCAGGTCGTTAGGATTTTCTTTAATTATACTAAGCTCATCAGAAAACGTTCGCGTACGGGATACATACGGGGAGCAGGCAAAAAGTCTAGAGGTTAGGAGATTTACCGTTTATCAAATGAATATTTACGCCTCGTCGCTCTCAAAGCTCACCGATTTCCGCATCTTAGCCTTGGTGCCGGTAGCGCCTTCCACATCGGCGCCCACGCCGCGCATGAGGTCACGTGATGACACTTCCCGGAGCAGCCGGACCACACACGCACACAGCCACTGGGGGCAACCAAGCCAATTACACGCTCTCACAATCTGCTATTGGCTGAGCAACTGATCATGCACACAGCCACTGGGGGCAACCAAGCCAATTACAGGCTCTCGTAAACTGCTATTGGCCGAGCAACTGATCAACCGTGATATTTTCCTCACTCACGCCCACTTCACGCTAGGGGACAGACACGTGCGCAGGCCCCGAGCTTGCCGCGCGTCGGGGCTCTGGCCACCACAACCGAGTTTATGCACAGATTACACAACTCCTTCTGGTCTTCCCCTTCTCTTCCTATACGGAACCTGGCGTGAGGATTGTAGGGCTCTGAGTGCGAAAAATTATAGCTGAGACCCCTACAACCGGTTGACCGTTTTTGCCAACGCTTTTCACCCCTGCCCCACAGCAGGGTAGGCGCAGGAACGGCAACTTGCGAGTGAATATTTATAGGAGACTTTCTACGCATCTATCGCACTCTCACTCTTTCTCTCACCTGGATCAAGTATCAAAACAGAGTCCAGAAAACCGCGATAAATCATGAAGCTAAACAGCCCGCCTATGCTTGCCATACATACCTGGTCCGCGTACATTAGAACACCGATTTACACAAAAAAGAAAGGGTGTCTCGGATTCTAACTCATTGGGAGTGTCATAGAGGTCATATTGAGAATGAGCCATTACAGCCGAACTCTTCGTCCTGAGCAGAAGACCGGTTTATCCCCTCAGCAGGTAGCCCTCGAGACAATGGCTTCTAGCGTACCGCTTAAGATTCAAGTGCGCTGGCTTATTTATATTGAGCGCGTTGGGACGCAGTCCGCAGAGTCAACCGCACTCTATCTTTCCCCTCTCCCAGGTCGCATTCCACTGTCCTAGCCGGTCAGCCGGCTGATATGGGGAATGGGCGCAAGAGAGCTGGCATATTGGCAGGAGTCTGTATGCGCGTCTCGACGAGATGTTTTTTCCCTTCTGCCTGAGTAGCAAACTGTTGTTAACTAAAGGCAGAATCGCTAATTAGTTGGCATATTCCGCAAATAAATTACTTCAAAGTAAAACCCTTATTCTGTATTTGGGCTGTAACGTCAGTAAGATCCTCTCGTGATCTGTGCAACCAGTTAGCTGTGGCAAATATGTGAAATAATTTAACACTTAACGTCGTGATGACGTGTAACAGTCTTACCTCTTTGCGGGCCTGAACTAATAAACCACGGTAAGTAGACGCTCATCGATCGGTTACAGGACTCACTTTTCCCGGTGTGCTCTGGGGTTCACTCTTGAGCCTTGCCAGCAGCCGCACATGGGCTAGGGATATAGGTAGAATAGCATAACCAATAGAGACAATGGAGACAGGAATGGTCACTGCTGGCTTATTAGCCATCATCAGCCAGCCATATCCGACCCCAGTTGTGGCGGCACCCGAGGCTCGAACACGCAACGTGTTGGCTAGAAGTCCAACGCTCTAACCCATTGCTACAAGAGTTCGTTTTCTCGCCGGTCGCGAGTTAGAGCCTCGGGTGCCGTAACGGGGTTGGGTATGGCTGGCTGATGACGGATAATAAGCCAGAAATGGCCATTCCAGTCTCCATTGTATTTTCAGTCATGCTGAGCTGCCGAAATAAGCAATGGCCTCAAGCCTAGGGTATGCAACCTAAGGCAATGACAAATAATGGAAAATACATGGCAATTGTTCGTTCCAGTGTCGCTGCAGTAATTATGGCTGTTTTGCACTCACCCTCCTAGTCTTCGCTTCGTTATCAAGCAGTTGAAGCTTAAACTCTAAATCCTGACACTTCTCCTTGTATTGCACCACCTAGAAGTACGAAGAGGGGTTTTAGCGCAAAAGTGGACGGATCTTGCCTTCTCCTGGAGTTTATCGACCAGCTGTGTCTGCCGCTGTTGGTTGTCTTGAAATCCAGCAAGTTTTCGGCGGTAGATAGTCTGTTGCTCCTCCAGCCTCTTGCGAAGTTCGCGATTTTCAGCCAGAATACTTTGCTGGTGTGAGGCCATCGTTCGACTCGCCTCCTCACTGGAGTCGAGAATGTCCTTTGCAATTTATAGAAATCGGAACATAAAAAGATAGCATACACTATCCATATGATAGAAAAGGAACACCGCATTGAGATCAAGAGGGCAGGTGAAAAATGCAGCTTGTTAAACAAGTTATACGAGAAAAAGTGTCCACGAAACCTAGCAAGCTCGAAATGCCTACGTTGTACCCATTGAAGCCGTAGCAACCCACGCTCCAAACGTGGAACCAGCTCCGCCTGCTAGGCCACAGGCTCTTGACAGGTTCGCGACTATTTGGGGTATTCACCGATATCCCAGCTTCTGTTCAGTCAAGTGATCACGTTAGCGCTGCGAGGGTCACTCCGAGACACAAGAGTCTACATCAGCCACGTGCTATGGCATGACTTACAAACAGAAAGCAACGTCCATTGCTCAAATATACTCTTTAAGCTGAGAGTCCAGAAGCATCCACCTTAACTCTCACTGCATGTGCCTCGGAAGGCAGTCTCCTTCTTGCAATTACGAGGGCAGAAGGAGTTCCCTCTTTTTCGGCTTGACTGTGAGAAAGCTTCCATCGCTTTGCCAGAGACTGTTCCAGCACATCAGGAAGTCAAATAACAGCTTATCATTTCGAGCGGTAAACACACATGCGAACAACATTGTTACATCAAAACGTGGTTATTAAATGAAGGAATGTGCTGCATGACCTAAAAAGTCATTACGCTGCAGCAAGAGCCATGTGGCTAAATGCGACAAAACACCCGTGCATGCCCCGTGGAGATCAGGATGGACCCAGGAGTTGGGTTCTTACCATCTTTCTGCAATTGACTTCGTCATATGCACCACAAAAAACCATCTTACATTATTCAGATGTTCTACAATTGCGTTTTCTCCTCAAAAAAGGAAATTGACAAAATTGACAAAATCGACAAAACACCCGTGGAGATCAGGATGGACCCAGGAGTTGGGTTCTTACCATCTTTCTGCGATTGACTTCGTCATATACACCACAAAAAACCATCTTGCATTATTCAGATGTTCTACAATTGCCTTTTCTCCTCAAAAAAGGAAATTGACAAAATTGACAAAATTGACAAAATCGACAAAACACCCGTGGAGATCAGGATGGACCCAGGAGTTGGGTTCTTAGCATTTTTCTGCGATTGAATTCGTCATATGCACCACAAAAACCATCTTGCATTATTCAGATGTTCTACAATTGCTTTTTCTCCTCCAAAAAGGAAATTGACAAAATTGACAAAATCGACAAAACACCTGTGGAGATCAGGATGGACCCAGGAGTTGGGTACTTACCATCTTTCTGCGATTGACTTCGTCATATACACCACAAAAAACCATCTTGCATTATTCAGATGTTCTACAATTGCGTTTTCTCCTCAAAAAAGGAAATTGACAAAATTGACAAAATCGACAAAACACCCGTGGAGATCAGGATGGACCCAGGAGTTGGGTTCTTACCATCTTTCTGCGATTGACTTCCTCATATACACCACAAAAAACCATCTTGCATTATTCAGATGTTCTACAATTACGTTTTCTCCTCAAAAAAGTAAATTGACAAAAATTGACAAAATCGAAAAAACACCTGTGGAGATCAGGATGGACCCAGGAGTTGGGTTCATACCATCTTTCTGCGATTGACTTCGTCATATACACCACAAAAAACAATCTTGCATTATTCAGATGTTCTACAATTGCATTTTCTCCTCAAAAAAGGAAATTGACAAAATTGACAAAATCGACAAAACACCCGTGGAGATCAGGAAGGACTCAGGAGTTGGGTTCTTACCATCTTTCTGCGATTGACTTCGTCATATGCACCACAAAAAACAATCTTGCTTTATTCAGATGTTCTACAATTGCGTTTTCTCCTCAAAAAAGGAAATTGACAAAATTGACAAAATCGACAAAACACCCGTGGAGATCAGGATGGACCCAGGAGTTGGGTTCTTACCATCTTTCTGCGATTGACTTCGTCATATGCACCACAAAAAACCATCTTACATTATTCAGATGTTCTACAGTTGCGTTTTCTCCTCAAAAAAGGAAATTGACAAAATAAACTTTCACAGGGATTCGACGATATTAACCGCATGCTCCACAGTAGGGGAGAGTTGACTTTCACTGCATCTACCTCATTTTTGGCCCACTCGCCCATCTGGGCCCGGTGTCAAGACAGAGTTAAGAAGACCAAAGACAGGAGAGGGCGACCATATATACCAAACTACAATGGTTTTATGAATTAATTTATCTTGTCTGACACTACCTACAATGATTATAAAAGTGTACTTTGAATCCAATTTCATTCCAAAAACTGAGACCGTAATGTTGTACAGCATAGATTCTTATAGCTGTATTTTTCCACCAGTCTCCGAACTTGAAGTTGCGCTTTGGGGACTCGCTGAAACTGTGATAGGAAAAATTATTTTCAACTATCCCCTATTATTAAATTTAATTAGTTCTTTAATTAATTCTTGGATCATTTGAGAAAGTGAACTTTAAAAAAGCATCAGATTTGAAGGTTCGTGACACCAATCCGAAGTCGAATTCTAAGAAGAGCCCTCTGCTGGTAGAAATGCACTTATTGCTTTGGCATTGAAGAAAATATAAGAAATAGTTTAAAAAGATCAGTTTCGATACGGTCAGGCAGGCGAAATCACCAAATATTTTATCCAGGCAAACGAAAGTACCTTGTTAAGAAGGAAGATAAAGTATAGTACAGTACAGTTGTATAGCTTATACAAAAACGAGGGGCCATAGAAATGATATGAACTCCAACATCCCAATATGAAACCGAAGCTTAGCTAACCCAAGAAGTCTGAAAAATTTATTTCAGAGCAGCAAAATTTCGATGTCATTTATCATATTGTCCAATGCTGGCGTGGAATCTATCGATAGAAAGTTACTTATTCGCTATTCAACGTATGCACACAAGGATTTATCACAGAAGAACAAAAGGAAAGCATGGCAGTCACTTGCATGTACTCACTCATATTTTGGGGGCACGTGAATCAAAAGCGTAAAAAAAATACAAACAACTTATTGAAACCAATCTGAAAAATCAAAATCTCTAGATATACTTGGTGTTAAATGAAGGTTACGTTATAACTTTGGCGAAATAAAATTTGCATTGAAACTTGTTTCAAAGTGAAGCAAATCAGATAATTTGCTTTGTGTCGCTTCAGGTTCCTTTTTACCGCAGAACAGTCGTGTCCTCTTTCTTCAAGGACCCCCAAATTGTGTGGCCTAGCGCAAAAAGGGTCTCGATTGGTCAGCTTAAATTAGACAACCTGGGTTATTCAACTTTTCACATGTGATGCTGAAAAGAATAACCCCAAACCAGTCCACTGATTTCTGTTGATTAATGGGAATCCATTGAAAGTCAAGATATTTGTATCGAAATAAAATGTCATACCCATTCCAAAATCTCAATTGAAAACATTTATTCAGGTATTGTAAACTCTACGGTACTTTAAAAGCAGAAAGTACCTGTTTTCTTTTATCGTCTCCTTCCATTACCGCTAATCAAAAGCTGCAGATTTATGGCTCGATGTAAAGAAACATTCCAGCATAATCTACTAACTTGACACACTATTTGGGATGTTTTATAATTTACTTTAGACCAATTTTTGGAGCACAGGGTCCAAATTTTTTGACCCCATCAGTAAGTGAGCAATACATCGCATACCATTTTCCTGTTTGTCCTTTCCTTTCCGGGATCTTGTCTGTCGAGCCGTTAAAAATGGACGTTAACTGCTCGAACTTAAGCCTCTGTCAAAGTTACCTCCTCGTAAAATTATTCCGAGGCGTTGTAAAGTTTTGTGACTAATTTGTACCAGTATTTGTAAATCAATTCCTATTTTCATATCTTAAAAATTAATAATTCAATGTCGGTTCCGAACTGTTTTATTGAATTATAATTAGGACACTGGGTGGACTAGCAGTACATTAATGTTGCATTAGAACACCTCAATGTCTTTACAAACCTTCAAAAAAGCAACTTATTGATGTTACGTAAAAGCCTAACCGTACTTTCAAATGACTCTTGATCTTTATAGAATCGCTTAAATAGCTCTCGACCGCTTAACATATCGAAAGGTTACTAAGCCCTTTGTGTTATAAGTGTTGTTAAGATGAATTCCACCGCCGCGATAAATTTTTAATAACTAGGAATTTAAGCTGTGATAGGTTCAATAGGTGGATTCAGTTGTTTGCAGTAAAACAATTATAAATTTTCACCCCTTAAAATTGCAGGTTTTAGGGACAAATCCCTCTTTAAGGGTTGTTTAACAATTTTAAAGAACATGTTTACCCTGTAGTAAAGCCAACTTCATATTTCGTAATATAAAAGTTAAGTGTACCTAATCACAACAAAGATGCTTTCCATATTCGAATGCAAAATTTCAGGTGCTCAGAGCGTACTTCCGGAACTACTAACTTACATCGCCGGCTTGACGTTGGGACGAAACTGCAAACTCAAATTCACTCATTCTTAGGTCCTCACTCTGACGTAGTCGTTACAATTCGCGCGTTTTATTCCAAAACTTGGCTGGTTCAGATCCCGCTGCAAAAATGATGCTCACTCGAGGGCCCTTTTGACGCTCCTTAGGTAGTAATGATTTTTTGACGTTGTCAGGACAACCGAAGACAATAAAATTTTCGATCGGATACGCCAACATCTACTGCCGTTGCGGCAGTGCGCACAAACGTACGCACCAGGACATCGGGTCTAGGCAACCGTTTAATGCTGGTCCTTATACATCAGCCAAAGACGCGTGCTCTAGTACGCGAATGCTTTTCTGTAATTCGGAGCGCTGCACTCGAACGGCTGGGGTCGATTGTGCTCACGTGTGTTCGTAAAAATTAAGTCACGTTACGGAATACAGTTCTTAGGAGAACTATGCTGATAAGAGGTAAAGCACTGTGATTGCATGACTGTATTCCACCCTCCCTGTATATATAGATTTCGTTTTTGTCTACGGTACTTCTTTAAAAATGCACTTCGTGTCCAATGCTATCGAACCTACAAGAAGATCGTGATTTCAAAATAGACCCAGCTTTTCTTATTATGCACTTTTCGTTGATTAATGTTTTCTGTAACACAAGGAATATCGAAAAGAGTATAAATTCACAGATGACGTATTTTTTGCCAAACCGAATCATCACAAGGCCGGTCCAAATAGCCTATGTTACTTAATTTATAATCTTATCAATATGTGTTCGTTTCAACTGAAGGCATTTATAATATAACCGTCTAACATGCTGTATAATTTTTTAGTAGCATAATTTTCGTTTTTGAATCTTTGCAGCTTCAAATGATACCTCCTTATTCAGATACAGGACCTCACATTCTTCTTTGTATATTTTCGCGTCATTTAATTTACCACAAAACAAACTTTATTGAATGCAACATGTTCTTTAAAGATTTTAACAGAAATCGTAAGGTCAAGCAGTAAATTGCAGGCAATTGTGAACTACTAAATAAAATGGGCTCAATCAGAAACAGCAGATGTTTTTTTGGAGTGAAAGTGTTAACGATGCATTTATTTAGGTCAGGATTAAGCCATCTGAACATACAATTCCAGTTGGGATTCTTGCCAATCGGGTACCAAAAGACGTCCAGAAAAGTAAATGGCATTTGTAATTTTTTGACCCTTCGCAATTAGAAAAAAGCATAGCCACAAATTCAAAATACACTTAAAAATCGACTTCTACTCATGTCGCATAAAGGGCATTTTGTCAACTATTTCATTTAAAGATATTTTTTATTTTTATAGTACGCGGAAGCTGTCGATAGTTAATTTCAGTCGCTATTCTTCAAATTGCATTGATTTGAACTAGGGTAACTTACCGATATTCAGATCGAGCAGCCCGAAGGTTTACCTGGACTAAATCAACAAAACTCGAACTCATATTTATGGCGACTCTCAACTCTTTGTATTTTTTAAGATTTTTTTTCCAAAAATAAAACTCTGTGGAGGTCAGTGCCCACATCACTTTAGACTTACACTCACGCTGGATGAATAAGGATTGGACATAGCACCGTGGCTCAAAAATTTCCCGACGTTTTATCAGCAGCTTGAAATCCCACTCATGAACCAGAGTATTCTCCCGAAGTGCCTATTATTCGTTCTCGCCTGGGGTAGATCCTTGACGTACTCAAGCCGCTTAACTCTTTATTGCTCTCTTAGCGGCTGGCCTAGGTACACGTAATCATGTCATAAGCCAGCATCATCGGTTGGGTGCTTCTTCCGTTTCCACATTGGAGGTGGCTAGCCGACGACGCTGTTGACGGATTTCGGCTTCACCCACTGTTGGATAGTGCAGGCCAATAGCATTTTCCGCTAGAAGACTGTTGATTGGCTAATTTGATATCCGGGAGGCGGCTGAACGCAGTCAACTCCAATGCCGGACAAACTGGGTGAGGAGCTATGGTTAAACTGGGAGTTTTCGTCAAACCATCCATACTTTGTAAAAGCAATTGCGGTTCTCTTATTTTAACTTCTGGGAAATTTAGACTATGTTATGTCAACGTGATCGTCGTCTGAAGGATAAAGAAGACTGACAGACGATCCGGACGGGAAGGGACCCACAGCTCACTTTCGCCCGCCTGATTCTAAACACTAGGTGGAGCAGTGACATCAGGATCCGATTTTACTCTCTCCAATGGGGAATTTAACAAGAGGTTTGATGTGCTGATTCAAAACAGCCGTATTTATCTCAGTCAAGGGCCATTATTTGCCTATCAGCGAAGCTCACGGTGATTCTGGACGCATTTATCTGCACAAATAAAAAACTCTACTGTTGAGGACAGCTGAGTATCTCTTATACCGTCGATTCACTCACATCCTTCACGCATGCTTTGTTTTTTTGTATTCAAAGTACTCGGTTCTTTCAGGACCTGTAATTTGGGTGGCTGACGACGTAGTGTAAACCGGGACTAACGTACAAAATGCTTGAAGCGGGAATAGGCACACGCCGATGTATTGGCTTTCCGAAGTTAAGCAGCTCCATGTAGGTGGCAAAGGTCACGAACACTCCCAGTTGACAGCCAGGGTTATGTTTGGCTGAATGAAAGCAGAATAAACCCGAAACAGACTATATCAGTGTACCTGCCTCTTCTGTCGTCGCTCCCTTCGGAAATTATAACTTGGCCGACTTCTGCCTGGTAGTGGATTGCCTGTTCGTGACCTTTTCCCCGCATACGGAGCTCGTTTACTTTGGGAAGCCAATAGATCAGTGTGTGCCTATTCCTGTTTGAATAAATACCCGATCTAGAGTGACAGAGAATGGTAGGTGGCGAGGTACCTATGAACTTCGTTTCGATGAAGTACTTTTGACCCATGTGCTAGACCCAGTGCGTGTATTATTTGCGCCGTAATCGAGCGCACGTTTTTTGTAGTCCCAACTGGTAATCATGATTACGATTGGCTGAATGAACGCTGAATAAGACCGAAACAGACTGTAGTAATCTACCCACATTTTCTGTCATGCCTCTTCCATAAAAAACACTGTTATCAAGATATTTTCTACATCTCGGAATTTTAGACATGTTTCAAACTAAGTTCTAAGCTTCAGTTTCAATGTAAACCAGAACGTCAATACTGTCGCCTTTAATAAAAGCAATTTGGCAAATACCAATTTTGCACACTCTTAATAGCTCTTCCTTCGCACACAACAGCAATGTTTGGAACAAATTCCTGAATTCGGCATCGAATTTTATTTCAAAGAAGACACATAGGTGATGCTAAACCACTTTTCTCTGAGACCCGAGTGGTTACTTTCAGTCAGGAGGAAGCCATTCGCCTCCCCAGCTGATGAAAACATTAGATTGCTCTAAATCTAAAATATAAGTTGCTCCAAAAAGATGATACTATAACTTCTTGGGGTTTTGAAATAAAAGAACTGAATAACCAAACAACCCAAAAAGGACAGTTTAATGCACTATTCTAGATACCCAAGGCCTGGTAGAGCCGTCTCACCACATTATCCTTCCTTTCTTCATTGAATGCAGTAAAATACTTTCCTAGAGACGTCGAATACAACAGTAAACCAGAAGGTAGTGTTCCGAGGCTGACTTCAGATAGCGCACACAACTTCCCACTAAAGTTGTCCCATCTAACTTCCCTAAGGCAGCCGTCGCGCATATCAAATTGCTGGAACATGAATGGAAATCAAGGAGTAACTCAGAAAATCAACGCTTAGCGCCAGTCTACTTTCAGTGTCCTGTGCAGGAAATAAGAGCAACGATGGCGAAAAATCCTTAATCCCAGTAGCTGTCAAGCCTCAACCCCACTGAAGCTCAACATTTACAGGAACGATATTGTTCCTTCAAACCCAGCGGTTGGCGCGAACTATCTAGTCAACCAATGATATCCCTGCAATTCATTGATAAAACATCGTTTGCGCGTTAGCGCCTTAGAAGTGCTCACTATTAAAAGCCGGCAAATTTAAATGTGCAAAAACAGTCTGGGATCATAAAGTAGCCTGGTTTGTGGGCGTAGCATAGCTAACACAGCCAACAGACACAGTCCTAGTCATTAGTATATGACGGAAGCAGTCACAGTGGGGCAGGGTATGTACTGTGCGCAAAACCCTGAACTGCAGGCTCGGCCAACAGTGGTCGCTGGAATGGCCAAGAAAGGTTGTCTCTCTGATGACAACTACCTTTCCTGTACATGGGAACCCGCTCCGGATTACCTGCGTCCAAGTGATGTCTGTCTGTTGTAAGTGGGCCATGAACAGTTGGGACCGTCTGAACGTAAATGGCAAAATATGCCATCACCAGGCTTGAAATACTGCGAAAAACAGTCCTACCCACCTTTGAAAGCTCGTTTTTCCCACCACTCGTCTATGAGTTCTTGGTGTCTCTGACAATGTCTCCACAAGGGCGACTGCGTACTAGTGCGTTTGAACGTCATAACACGGGAATTTTCGCAACATTTTCATATGCAACGTGATGAATTTTGAAAACGTTTCGTAAAGCCTAGTTACTAAATTTAGCATTTCCATTACCATGGAATTCACTCCGATTCCTCACCGTCTGATGATATTGGAAGAAGTGCCATGGCTCGTTAGTCAAATTATATGGCATTGATAATTTCAAGATGTGTTTTGTACGGTTGATAATTACTTCCTGTTCTGGACTGTGTGTGAAAATCCTTATAACGTCATATGCACATTACAAAGCGCCGTAAGAACAAAAATCTTGCTCATTTTTCTGAACTTCCAGATTCCCTCAGCAGCTTATAATCTAAGTTACGCTTTTTAATTTATTGTAAACAAAAATATTTAGGGCAAGGACAGCTATCCTCAATGACCAGGGTTATAAGGTTATTCGTAGCGGTCTGTGGGCTCTGTTTGGTGAATATATTTCTTGGTAGACTTAAAAAGTAACCATCTTCGTTATCTATGCAAATCAATACCGTTGTAAGGTGGTTAATTTCTTCTCTCTTACCTGTATGAAGAAAACTTAAGTTAAATGGAGACGAAGGGGTCAGATGCTGGACTAGGATCCCACCGGCAATACATATGGCTTTGGGCGAAATTCCAGGAATACTAAATATTTCCCCATTACTAACCATAACACTAAACCTCATCCTAAACGTTGTTCCAACCCAACATTTACCCTTCTCTTATCTTTGAAACTAACTATAATATCCCTGGAAATTAGCACAGGGCCTCCGACTATGGGGGTCCCAATTTCCCTGTCTTACCTAATAAGAAGCATTTTATATTCAATGAGGTTGTCGGACATCACATGGTCCTTTCCCTAGTATTTTGCCTCGTTCAAATTTGCAGTTATTAAGTTGTTTTGGAGAACAGGTCAGCGATTTCGAGGTAACTCAGTCATTCCTCCGACGATATGCGGTATGCTATCTACTTGAGGAGTAATACGCTCACTCCTCTGACAGGACTAGTCGGCAAGAACGTAATAAGTGACGCAACTCATTGACAAAAAGGATAAGTTAGTGTTTTATACAGAACCGGTGGGAATAGGATTCTTATGGATGGGGCTAAATGAAGGAAAGGAGAGCACCAACCTTATTCTAGCCCTATCCATTATTTTTGTTATGGTTGGCATTCGTTGCCGAGTTGGTAGGTGCTCATAATGGGTTTGTTGGCCCGAAAAGTGTGGCTGAATGCGAGATCCAGTGGCTTTAACTCACGCAGACCACCATGAGCGATAGCATTCATAACTGGTCTGAAACTTGCCATTGGACCCGATACTTCAGCCCTCCGACGGGAACGAAATATTACGTGACCCTGCTAAACTGGAAACGAATGCTAACCCTAACGATTTGCTAGAAGTATGATTACGTTGGCATGTAGTACGGCCACGTATTACACGCTGACCTATCCCTTGGTCTCTCTGGTCGTATACTACGTTCTTTCCGATTAGTCCGTATAAAGTAACCCCAGTCTTAGCGGATGACTGACAGTGCGATTAGCTGTGGCATTAGGCTTTCTAATTCACGCCATCCGTTTGAGATAGTTGCGTCGAGTCTGTATGAGAGGGCCAACTCGTGCAGTTATAGCTGGCAGTTGGTGACCTGAGCAAAGGTGCGATGGCCTATTTTAGTCAGGATGAAAACCTTCTCTTCTGTAGCTGATGCATCCACGAGAGTGTTCAAAATCTAAAATAAAAATTGCTTCAAAAAAGATGATATCATAACTTTTTGGCGTTTCAACTTAAAGAACTGGATAACCACAAACCCGCAAAGGACAGTCAACTACATTAGTTTAGATAGCAAAGGCCCGAGAGAGCTGTCTCACCATCTTCTCCTTCCTTCCTCTCTCAAATGCAGTAAAAAAACTGTTCTAGAGATCTGCAATAAAACAAAAAAAAACCAGCTCAATGCAGTCAACGTTTATTTTCAGATAGTTTACGCAAACCTGCCAGAAATAACCTCCCTATGACAGCCGTCAACGAGGTCAGAGTCAAGAAACCTTGCGCTTTTTTCGTACCTTGTTAGGGGGGCTCTGAAGCGATTGGGCCAGCGGCGGATCAGGGGGTCGCCGTTAAGGGCAGCCATTATTTTAATTTACTGACGTTTAAAATACTCGCAAAAAGCCCTGGCTGAAAATTTGCTCCGGGCTTATTTGTCAGTAACCACTGTAATTTCAAAATATATGTCAACCTTGCACCGAAGAAGTTGTAAACAATCCATGCGATTAACCCTTCCACAGAATTTGCTCTCCGTAATTAGTTAAATGTATAAGGCTGTCCTTTTTTCAAAGGAACTAAACAAACAGTTTTCACAATTTACATTTGTTGTGAGATGACCATGAGCAGGTAAACATAGTGATGTATCGTTATAGGGTACAGCAGATATAATGGGACACATTTTCGACGTACCTTGAATACTGTCTGAGACATTGGTTTGGCTGTCACCATAGGTTTCTTCGTCGCGGAATATCTGGATCGCGGTATACGTCAGTTGGGATATGAGAGCTGTCAAGGTCCAGAGATCTACTTTGTTGCTATACGCTTATGCTTAAGGGGTACTTTTCAAGCTACCGGATTAGCCGTATTCCCAGGCACCTTTATGCACTTAGTGGATACGTCAGCATCATTTAACCAGTCGTGCCTCTTCAAAAAATATGTTCATATGCGGTCACATCACACATAAACACAGTGACCAACGGGCTAAACCGCATATGAGCATCCGGGGTGTGTATGTATCCACACCCAGTTAATCCCTTTTCACTCCCATTCGTCCAACACTCTCCCCAAAACGTCATTTGTCGGCGTAGTGTAATCTGATAGGTGACTCAATGCAACTGGCGGCGTGGCTGGGATGAAATAGCATCGAAAAGCGAAGGCTGTGACATTTTATGCTTAAAAACGCTCACCACATCAAATCGTCCGCAGGTTTGATTACCTCTGTTGCTGAATTGCTGTTGGTATTATGCCAACAATGAACGTGCTCGCAGTAAATCTACCATGTCTGACAGTCATTCGTTTAGGTTCAGCCAATTCTTGAATAATCACTAGTTAGCATTAACCTGCTTAAAATCTTGGGTGGAAAAATACGGTGATGGAAGATGTAGTACACAAATCAATGGACTAGGGCGTACAGAAGTCGGGTCCGGTTAACCACATAGCCTACATGTCTTCACACGTCAAGCTTCTTCCTCTGTATGGAGGCTACTTTTAAGTAGCACTGTGTCGGAATTGTTCATTTACTAGGAAGACCGTTTCGGGTCAAAAGCAGAGGTTTTTACTTGCTCAAGTTACAAGTGAGTCCCCAATGGACCTGACTGACTGTCGCCTTTACGGTAGCCCAAAATACTCATGGAGAAAAGTACACACGAGCTTTCGATCATCTTGATTACTCGACCAACAGACCACTGGAATAACCAGGCGGTTTGTACAAGGTGTACAAACTAGAAGAAGGCAAATGGCTGACGTCTCTTTTACCTTCTCTGGGAGCTGTGGAACTGCGGTTTTCATCCTGAACTTTGTCAATATTGCAGAAAACAGTTAATACAGGAAAGTCTTTTTTGTGCCTGTCGACTATCAGGCACTTATTAGATTGGTGGAAATCAAAATAACCCTGGTTTTATTATCAGAAGTTTTTGATCCTAACAATTTAAATTCTGCGAATACCTCCATTTTAAACTTGAAAAGGCAACTCGAACTTAAGTACTTCATCCTCAGGGCCTATACAGTTACATCGATAATAAAAATATGCGAGTTGGACGACAGGGTCTTAAGGTTATTATTCATCTTTCTCACTCCGCCCGCAGGGCGAGGTCGACATGTTGAGATTATTGGGATTTTGGGGCGGGTGCAATAGGGAAGGGTGTGAGCAATGTTCGCAGGTCGTGTACAAGGCGTGAAAATCACTGTCAAGTACGCAGACTGAACAGCTGTCATCAGGCGCTGGGTGGCGTGGCGTATGATCACCACCCGAAACCGGCGTTGGCCATGGAAGATAGAGCGCCTGTATTAACGTCTTCTGAAAGTACAGCCCTGGAGTCGCTGGCTTCATAGCCACTGCCTCGGATGTTGCAACCACCCGTTGGCGTAGAGTAGTTGGCTGAAAGGCCTCGTCAAGATCGACCCTTGATTAGTATCAACTAGATGTTCGAGAATAGTCTCCGAATTCGATCTAGTTTCACCTTTGCCTAACCAGGCAGGTATTTATTATCGTACCCCGATTTTTCCAGACGCTTCGTTGTACAGCCACTGTATCCCGCTCCACTTGAGCTAGCGAAAGAGTAAACACATGTTGATATGGCCTTCAACGGGAGTCGGTCTTGATCTCCAAGCATAGGAGTGGAGCGTTCGTGAACAATACGCGTAGGTTTGCTGTTGGGAAAGCAATCGTGGCCGCTATCGTCAGAGACACTTGTTGTGTCCCCTAAGGAAGGCAGTCTTACGAACACGTTTTTCGTTTTTTCAACTAAGATAGCAGACTTTGTGGTGCGCTCCCAAATATGCTGCAAGATGAATCTCTCTGGGTATCCGTTTACACGAAATGCGTTCTGCAGCTGCTGGAGTTCGGCTACAACAGTTTGAGGAGAGCAGATACGTTGCACTTTATTTGCTAGTCCCTAGACTAAATTTAGTTTCATATTTAGGGCACTAAAATTGTGAAAGTTAATGTTCTGTCCCATCCAGCTTTTCTTTCGGAATACCCTAGGCTGAATGGATTCATCCACTTGCATGTGCAGAAGGTCATTTAGGAACGCGATTTTATTATCCACCTCAGGCTCTGCAGAACACTTGAGGGATGAGCAATGTTCAACTTCCGAAGTAGGGCGTCGGTGTTAAGATCTGTCAGACAGAAGATTGAATTCACGTTCCGACCGTAAAAGTCAAGTTCAGCGATGGTGTCCTAAAGACTCGTTTTCTCGGTCTTGCCAGTGAAAACATTTTTGAGAAACGGTCCAAGCGGTGAGCCCATCTCAACGCCGTCTATCTGTCCGTATAGCTGGCCATTGCATAGAATCTGGCCATTTTATGTGCACCACTTAAGTAGTTCTTGAAGGGTTTTCAAGGGCATACCTATTTGGTAGCTGTCGATCCGAATAACATCACTGAAGTAGTTTATGGTCTCTATCACGGGTAGGTTGGTAACAGTGATAATACATCCAACGAGAGTATCTTACATCCAACAACGTTCATATTCTTTATAAGGTCGCTAAACTTAAAGGTGCCTTTGAAACTTTTGAGTGGCTTAAATTTTCCATCACACCGTTTTGCAATGGTGTGATAGAAAAGTTTCTCATATTAACGATTGAGCGCAGGGGTCGCCCTGCCTTCATAGGCTTCTTAATGAAACCACAGTTCCTCTTTTTATTAAATCCAGTTCAGAGTGACTGCGCATGGCAACTATTTTTGTGCCATTTTTATCGGAAATAGTGACATTTTTGGGCAGCAAAGAAAGAAAAAAGTATTAGCAGAATACCATTATGGACAAAGGCAATAGCGACTGGAATGGCTATTTCTGGATTGTTAGTCCTCATCAGCCCGCCATAACCAATCTCATCTTCTGTAGCTTCTGGGGTTCAAACCTGCGACCTGTTGCGGTTGCAAGCAAACCTATTACCACTGGCAGATGGGCGCTCACCACTATCATTGCAGGGCATACTCGTTTCATTGTACTTTGGGACTCACTCTTGAAACCCACGAGCAGCTGAATGGCGGCTACTATACCGGCAAAGACAAGAGAGACAATAATGATCATTCCTGGTTTAAAGGCGGCCGTTATTTTGCCAGAAATGCGCATTCCAGTCTCCATCGTCTTTGCTGGTAATTGTACTCTGCCTCTCCACCGTGCGGCTGTTGGATGGGCTCGATAGGAGACCTCAAGGCGCCCTGAGACGAGAAATCCTTGTAACGTGATCTTCGAGCGTCCCCGTACCATAGAAAAATTACTATATATTTGTACTCCGCACATAATTTTTGATGTTTCTTGTGAATCGTATAACAAAACATCTTGAGAGCACACGAGAAATTGCAGTAACTAAAAGAATTTTCTTTCAGTTATTTTCATAAATATATTTAATATCTGAGCACGAATTTAATCAGAAGACAGCAACCACTGTCATACACTTTACCTTTTTATATGGTTCAAGTTAACGAAAAATTTTAAGTCCATCCTACTTGCGGGAAATAGTTGCGATTTCTGTGGAAGGTGTGCTCTCTTTGACACTGTCGGTCTTATGCTTATTTGCTGCATAATAAGACGGGGGAAATTAATGTTTGCAGCTCTGAGAGACTGTGTTTTTCCAGAGCTTCTTTGATCACAAAGTTTGTTTGCCAAGTAACACCTTCCACAGCCCGTTTGCTTGTGTTTCTGACCACTATCTTAAGAACTGTTAAACATTAATAGTCATAAAAGGAGCCTTCCTCCGATGGTACTGATTGGAAGACCAAAGTCGTAAGATTTCCCCGGGATTCATATTAATTTCTGATAGTTGGCTTCGTAGGTAGGGGGGATTATAACTAGTCCTATAGGATTCACTTCATGTGAAATATGATGTAAGGGTAGGGAGCAGAGCAGTCTTCTGATGGACCTGTAACGTAATTGAGAGGGATCTCATACACCATGATCAGAAACTGACCACTGTGCTCATAGTTGGAAGCCATAATGCCATAGCTGTTGCCGATTTGTGACTTTGTGAAATATTCGAAGAATGCCGAATATCTGAGAAGGGATAAGATGTCCATCGAGGTTAGAGATAACAAGCTAGCATCGAACATCCCCATTCAGATGAGATAAGGTGGGAACAGAAACCCTAGAGGCCAAACGTCTTGATTTAACATTTCTAGTCGATCTGAGCCCGCTTTTGTCCCGGCTCGTTCGCTTAAGTTTCGACCAGGTTGAACAGATCATTTATTGCTTGTTTTATAAAAGCAAACCAACCGTTACATGTTAATATCAGGAGGGGTTCTATAGCTATCTTCGTTCAAACTTCCCATTATTCCATTCTGCCACTCAAAACTTTTCTCCTATGGTGGTCGAGAATATCGGATAAACTTCAACCCACATTTAGTTCCTCCCATCTTAAAATTGAAATCCGAGAGAACGGATAATTTGTTTATTCTGTTCAGGGGCACGTTGGTATGGGTTGGCAGCATGGGTCGGGAGCACGTAAGTCGATGTATGTTGTTTTCGGGGGTCTCTCGCGTTCGTATGAGCATGAGAAAAGTATAAATGAGTGCTGGCCTGGCATTGGTAGGTTGGTGGCCTATGGCGTGGGTTGTATCATTACGAAACCTTAAGTGTCAATGTCAGTTAAGACCCAGGTCAAGCTTGAGAAGCAGGCGCGCGTTAGCGACATGTCTTAAACTAGTTCTGATGTTATGGGTGCACGTTCGGTTCGTTTTGAAGACCTGTGCCCTCTAAATAGGGGATCGCAATCGAACAGCTTTCACGCTTATTCCCCTGCTAGCACATGCCACCGTCCTACAGAGTGAGATCAGGTGAGATGGATGGGGCCATGGCCCAATTCGAGAGGTCTTTTTTCTCTTTTACGAACGCAACTGATCAATAACAGCGAAGGTTTTTGGAGTTCAGACACCGTTGGCATACTCCTTGCGTTGATAAAACCATAGAAACAATCATAGGAACAAAATCCTTTTCACTATTGGGTTTCGTGGCCTCGGACAGGTGGTGTCACCTCTTAAAGTCTATGCCATTGGTCATGCATCGTTTTTTACCACTTCCTTCTTATATAATTCTTATGCATTTCGTATAGTAAACTTGCTTGTGAAATATGTGCATTTAAACCCCCTTCAATGCAGACCTGTACCGTTTATCTGGAGTTTCCAGGAATATCTGTCATCTTTTCCAAATACACACTGACTTACTGATCGACGCTGTTTCAACTGACAAGGCCAATGACTGGGGATTCTACAGGTAGCGCAGTTCACCACAGATCTCAAAAATTAAATAAAGGGAGGTAGCTTGTTCGCAAAATTGTTTCTACCGCTTGATCTACGCAAGGAGGGTTTCCCCCGCTGTCTGCAGCACAACAAACGTGAAGTATTTTTACTCAATGACGTAAGCAACACAACAGAATATTCTAAGTCCGGGATAACGTGAGCGCCATGTTCAATAAACATCCATCCAGGACCATTTCTAGATTACGTTCATATACAGAACTCCAGCTACTATGGAGACGCATTAATCTACGGTCAAGACGTCAGAATTGTAGCAACTCTTTTTTATGATCCTCTAGCATACAAGCGTCAACCCCAGGATAATTGCTCGACAATCGATGGACTGCCAACGCTTTGAGACTGTGCAATCCCCACACCTCAATCATGACTTACATCATATTAAATTCACCGACCAACATTTCTGTTTTCCCTTTTATGAGATCTCCTTGTATTACGCACGCGAGCACTTCTCCTCCGTAACGAAGTATGCTGGCTTTCCTAAATACGTGGATTCGGGCAGTGCAGATTCGCTGTCAGCAGCATTTTGAAACAACCAAGTTTGAATAAAAGGACGTACAAGGGGAGATCATAGATGTGGAGTTTTAGTTTACGAAATTTGCTCACGGGCTCTGCTTTTTGTTAAGCGTAAGTTTTGGTTCCATATTTATTGGAAGGTTAGTTAAGATGCGGCTTGGTTCCCCATCTATTGAATCCGCTGTGTAAGCGTTCGGCTTGGTTTGGTCCAACGATCTGGTTAGTGTGTATTAGTGGAGTATTCTCCTCGTTAAAAAGACAGTTTTACATTTCCAAACTAACTTCTGGTCTTTCATAAGCTCTGTCGTTATATAATCTGTCTGAAAAAATCATGGTTTGTTTTTTATCATCTGCAGGGCCTCAAACAACCTTCTGCTTCCCCACTGTAATGCAAATATTAACCTCATTTCGTAAATCTAACTTGTTCTTAACAGGCCAGGGCTACCGCAAGGGATCGAAAACTTGGGGAGTTAGAAGGGTTAACTAGGAGCTGTACAAGTTCAGTTCAGTTTTATGAAGGGAAAGATTGGCGGACGGCTTTGAACCCCCTAGTGGTTACAAAGTGGCTAAGAACAAACATTGATACATAGGGAAAATTTAAAAGACCTTGTTTAAATAATGACATGCGAAAAGCAAGTTGCCGTCGGCTAGTCGAAAATAATACACATGAAAGGCTACATTCTTATCGTTCGCAGTATAATTACATGCAATGCAGCGTGGTGTTAAGCGAGTAGCTTGATGCGAGTCAGGTTTCACTTAAAGGTGCAAAGAACAACAATATTCGCTGTCAGAGCGTTCCACGCTGCATTTTCTCTGTTTCGGAAGAAAAATTGCATCCATCGATCCTTGCTTTACATGTGTGTAGGTAAAGGATAGGGCCGCGCAAATTGGGCATGCTAGCCTGAGTGAAAATATCATTGGGAACAGAGCAACATTCCAGGTCATTCATAACACGAAAGGTTGGTATGAGGCTCCCTCATAGTTGCTTGTAGGAAAGGAAAAATATGCTAAGGGTTGACTATCTGTTTTTACAGGGTGGTGTTCATAGGTCTTTGGTTATTTTGAAGGTCCGCCTCTGGACCTTCTCTAAAATGTTACTTTCCTTGACAGGCCAATTTCTCCATGCCTGTATGGCGTATTCTAGGTGCGACCACACGAAGCTGTATTTTTTAAACCCCATAAGAGCTGGCATGATGATTTGCAATATATATATATATATATGGCCGACCTGACACCCTTCGTGCAGTTCGCTGTTGGTTTGAGTGAAGATGTATTCCACACACCAAAGTCCTTCTGACGGTCAACTGGTCGCAATGGTGTACCGGTTATACTCTAGATCCTCGGGCGAGAGGCCTACAGCTGCCAATTTGAAGTAAATTGTACTTACTAAAATTAAAAGATATAAGACAGCGTTTTAACCCGTCCTCGAGCCTATTCAAGTTTAGTTGCAGATAATCTTCGGCTGCGCCATTGTGAAGAATCTTTTCAATTTTATATCACCAAAGAACAGGATGACATCGCAGTCTAGGTCACTGATGCAAACATTGATGAAAACAAGTAATAGCCTGTGACCTAAAATGGAGCCCTGTTGGACACCACTCACCATGGTTACCTCTGACAACTGCTGGCACACCATTTGTACTCTTTGGGACCGTCCAGTCAAAAATTTCTGGATCCATACAGGGAGGCTTCCAAGAACTCCTACGTTGCGCATTGAAGTAAGAAACGTTGTGTGGAACGCTGTGTGGAACGCTGTCGAAGGTTTTGTTGTAGTCGATGTAGATGGGCTGTACCATTTTGCTTTCGTCGCGTGCTTTGTTCCAGCGTTCAAGGGCAAAGAGTAGCTTTGTAAGACAGGAATTACCACTACGAAAGCCGTGCCGGGCATTGTAGAGGTGGCGATTCTGCTCGAGGAACTGCGCCAATGGTTCCTTGATGATTTTCTCTAAGATTTTGCAACAAATAGAGGTAGGACTCATCCACCTGCAGTTATTTACAGATGCTCGACTTCCATTCTTGAATAGTGGAGTACTGGTTGTGGACGTCCATTTCTTCGCAATTTTCGTTTTAAGGATAGGAGTTGTTAGCGTAATGTTGTACGCAATTTAACATATAATGCTTTTATGTTTGTACTTATATAAAATACCAGTTTACTTGCAGCCTTCTTAGATCTGTATTGTATGATACGACCATTCTGCCCTCCCGCCTATGTGCTCCGCACAGCAACTGAACCACGATAATCCCTTCAACTGGTGGGATTAACTCGATGAGGTTACTTGTGACTCTTTATAATCCTGTTGAGGTTTTAGCTTCAGGTATATTTTGGCCACTATGGAAAAATGTTTCCTGTTCGTATGTGTCAGACGAAAATAATGCCCATTCCCAAAAGTACTTGCAACGGCGTTCACAAGGGTTAGTTTTTTTTCAATGGATCATGATACAATCGAAATGAGATTGAGACTACTGCTGTGCGTGTCTATCTAACTATAAGTCTCCCGGTGTATTAACTGTAATCACTTTTTACAGAAGACCAAAAATAATATATCACTTTCTGTCATGGTGTGGTCCAGTAGAACTTTGAAGCCACCAGTGCTGGAATCTTCCTCTTCGAAACTATGTTCTGGAACTCAATCATCAGCACCTAACAGAATCACACTTTGGTATTGAGGTCAGCCCCTTCGGGACCCTCAGCGTCGCAAATACATTTCCATTTTTTCAAAGCGAGTTAAATTACCTTCCAAGAATAGCGCACTTGTGAACATGATCTACAAGCTTTGGTGTCCTCTTGAAACCCCGTTTAGAATACGGATTGCCAGTCTGAACACCGTAGACGGGGAAAGATATTGACAACTTCAAACAGGTACAACGCAGGGCAACGAATATGTTCGCTGTTCATAAGGAAGTATCTATCAGGATAGGTTGAAAGAGCTTGGCTCATGCCCACATCTTCAAAAACTTAAAGTTATCATCCTCTGGACTTTAAGGATTGTCCGTATACAGTTGCTTGCTGAGCCCGATTACTATTTTGAAGCAACTTGACCCCTTTCAGCGCAACAGTAACCACGTCGTCTTTTTATTTCTTCCTCTGACCCACACAGTTAGGTATCGTTAGTTCTTTTCAGTGAACGCCATTGCAATGCGAAATAAGTAACGCAGGAATATGGAAATACTGCAAAGGTAGCCTTTGTTTAAGCGACGTATCACTCGTTTTCTGCATTCCGATTCAATGAAATTAATCTTCAGCTCAGTTCAGTTCAGGCAGGTCCTGTGTGAAAAACTTGCTCCACTGTTTAGAACGTTTAAAAAATCAGTTTACAGAGGGAAAATGGTGCATGCAGTATACATCGACTACAAGAAGGCCTTCGATAGCGTGTCTCATCATCGCCTTCTGTACAAACTCAGACGAATAGGAATAAGGTGTAAGCTTCTGATGTAGACACAAAGCTTCGTAATCGGTCGCTCTCAAACTGTCCATGTCAGTCACCAGCAGTCAACGAAATTTGCAGTTGAGAATGGTGTTCCCCGAGGCTCCGTCTTTGACCCTAATCTGCTTATTATTTACGTCAATGACTGTGCCAATGAACTGGATTGCTATGTCGCCATGTTTGCCGAAGGTATCAACGCCAAGAGTATCATCTGACATGAAGTTGACGAAGAACGTTTGCAGACAAACTTAAACCGACTAAGGCAATGGTCGAATGACTGGCTTATGCCATTTCACATGAAAAAAATTTAACTCCTTAAGCGTCTGCAGAACCAGGTCACCGAACAGCATTGTCTGCCGCCTGAACGGCATACCACTGTAAGAGGTAGACGCCCAAAAAGACTTGGGTGTATGGATGACGACTACGGCAACTGGAGCAACATTGCAGACGCACCATGGTGCCTTCCGACTGCTATCACCCTGATAGAATTTATTATTATTTATAAAACTGCTTTTAATCTTCAATAATAATTTGTTTAAAAAAACATTTCTCCCTCCTTTGTGCACTTTCTTTTCTGCCGTTCATTATAGCCCCTGCAGATCCGAATTCATTCTACTTTTCCTGTATCATACGTGTGCTTACCGCACCTACTGCATTAAGGGCAAATGTGCACACAGGTGTCTTCAAAATTGTGCAGAAACAGAAACTAGATCATATATATGTACATGTTTTACATATCACTTGCACTTTTCGATGTTCTCTTTCCTAAATTATTGGCATGCATCCATTGCCTGTATCAAAAAGGGAGTTCAAATATGCGGGTAATTAGAACAAATTTTACGGTTGTCAGGGTGGGAGGAGGGAGGGGGAAAGAAATGAAATTGCGGTCCGATTTCTGATCATGGTCAGAGGAATGGTGGCCAACGGGAAAGGTAATTAGATGCGGGTGGCTAAATTGGTGGCTTTCGGCCACGGTAATTGCGGTGCCTGTATAAAGTTATTTTAAGCGCCCAGGACCGGTTTGCATAGCCTAAATGCAGCTGCTTCTGCCGTAGCCAACAGACGCTGCCCAAGGGATGTTGAATCGGTTATGGGGACCTTGTAAATTATCCGGAAGACCTCCTTGGCATTAACACGACGGCCTATGTCTACCACATGCGCGAGGATAGAGCTGTTTATGTTCTTTATCTGCCCCTTTCCTTACCATGCTGGGAGGTGTTCTCGTACTCTTTTGGACAAACGCTGGCTCGTGCTACCAATATATTCTGCCCCACAGGAGCACTTGAAAGAATAAAGGCACATTGAGGTGGTCTGGGCTGGCAGTTTGTCCTTGCCCCCTCCGTATAGGATGGGAGTAATCGAGAAAAGTACATGGGCATCAGCTGCTGGAAAGGTGATTGACACAGCTTTGCTTAGGCGCCTTCGTAGGAGTTCACTTGCTGCGTCCTCTTGAAATGGGAGCTTGGTGAATAGTTGTTTATTGTTTGCCAGTTCCAACGGCAGCTTTGGTGATCCTTTGTTCATATTCTTAGCAAAAAAAGCTATCTGGATATCCATTCTGTCGAAAAGGTCTTTCTACAACCTTTAGCTCTTCGTCAATGCTATCGGCTGAGCAGATCCTTTTCACCCTTTGTGTCATACACAGCACTAAATTCCGCTTAAAGTTCAGCGGTACAAAACTCCCAAAGTGGGTGTATTGTCCGGATCATGTCTTCTTACGATAAGCACTACGTCGAATACACCCGTCAGGCCTTCTACTCAGAAGCACTTCCAGGAAAAGGAACGATCCGGATTGTTCCTCTTCCAGTGTAAGTTTGATTGACGGGTGCGCCTGATTTATGGTATCAATTTCAGCTGGAATGTCCGTTTGTTCAGATGCAACTGCAGAGACATCAGCCACGCAGCGGCCATCATATTTTAAACGATTAATTTGCGGACAAAGCTGTAAAGCTTCTAGCTTGTCCATGAAAATATTCACCAGAAGTGGGCCAATGTGTGAGCACATAGCTACTGCGTCTTTATGTCTGTACAAGTTGTTGTTAAATAAGAACTGCACGTTCAAGGAAAATTTTAATAACAGTTCCTTGAGCGCATTCACTGGTATTCCTTTATCTTGTTGGCTGGAAGTAATGAATTCACAGATATAGTTGACTGTCTCCGTGACTGGCACATTCGTAAAAAGAGACGAGTCATCCGGTGAAAACATAAGCATGCCGTTCAGATCGAGGCCTTTCACGCTTTGTATGGGCTGTAGTTTGTCCGCTAACAATTTTACTATCGCATGGTACGGTGAGCTCTTCATATCTAGGATGGGACGAACGGCTGGCCATCTTTGTGGATCTTTGGTAAGCCGTATAATCAAGGTACATGTGCGCCGACGGGGCGGTGGCACTCTAGGTTATTTTCGCTTATCGGACATTCCGTTTTAAGTCTTTTCAAACAGTCAGTCAGTTGTGCTTCTACCTCATCAGTCCGATCCTTCTCATTTTCCTTTTTTATTAACCTTTTCCTTGTCCGACAAAATTGCTTGTTGTTTCATAATACATTCTCTTCTGTCCATTAAGATAACGCCCATTCCCTTATCTGGCCTCATTATGAGGACTTCTTTGTTTCGCGGGAGATCTTTTAATTCCTCCATGTGCGAATTTGTTGGTAAGCCTCGAAATTTCTGGCCATTGTTAAAATATTGATATGAAGAGTTAACTAACGTAGACTTAATGTATTGTACGCTGTCTCTCGAAACTGGCTAGAGGTCGTGAGTTTGATTAAGGACGTTTTCAAACTGTGTTTCTAGCTCTAGTTGGCTGGGTTTCTGACGCGGGCAGCAAAACTTAAGACCAAGTGATAATGCTTCGATCGACATTTTATCAAGAGATATTGACGGTACGTACACAATCTTTCGTCTTTATCTCTTGATAAAACGTTGATCAAAGCCTTATCACTTGGTCTTAAAGCTGCCCACATCGAAAACTCAGCCAACTAAACTAACAGTTTAGACGTCATACTACGACCTAACGATCGTACAACGTCAATCACGATTGGTGCTAGTTACTTAATAATATTTGAACAATGGCCAGAAAATCAGGCACTACAAATTACATGAAGGAATAAAGATCTACGGCTAAAACAAAGATGTCTCATAATGAAGACCAGGAGATAGCGATCTAAATGACAATAGCGTTATGAGAAACAACATTTTTATCGGACAGAAAAGGTAATAAAAAGGAAAATGAAAGGATCGAACTGACGGCAAACTGACTTTGACTGTTTAAACTACCTCAAACGGAAGGTCTGATAAGCGAAAAATGACTTCAAATGCCTCCGCGCAGATCGACTCTACCTCGATCATACGGCTTGCAAAGATCCACATAGATAACCCGTCGCCCCATCCTAGATATGAAAAACTCAACATACCAGCGATAGTAAAATTGTTAGCGACAAACTACCCCATACATCAACTAGCACCACATAGCTACCGAGATACTTTTTAGTTTGTTGAAGGCGTGAAAGGCTTCGATCTGAACGGCATGATTATGTTTTCACCGGATGTCTCGTCTCATTTTACGAATGTGCCAGTCACGGAGATAGTCAACTTTATCTGTGAATTCAGTACTTCCAGTCAACAAGATATAGAATACCAGTGAATGCGCTCAAGTACATATTATTAAAATGTGACGCCTTGAACGTGCAGTCCTATTAATAACAACTTGACGGACATAAAGATATGGTAACTATGTGCTCGCACGACACTTCGGCGAATATTTTCGTGGACAAGCTAAACTTTACGGCAATCCAAATGTATCGTTTAAACATATGATATCCTGCTGGTATCTGATACGAACAGTTTATTTCAGCTGAAATATCCATACAAATCCGAGGCACCATCAATCAAACTTGAAACTGGAAGGCAATCCGGATCGTTTCCTTTCTGAAGTGACTGCTGAAACAGAAGTCTTCGACTGGCTAGTGCTTATCGCGAAGACATGACTGAGATTCAGCCGCTGAGCAGTGAAATGCTGACTCAATACTGTATTTACAAAGTGAAAAGGATCTGCTCGACGATACATGACGCAAAAGAAAGAACTTTTCGACAGATGAATATCCAGATATTTTGCTAAATATGAATCGAGATCACCAAACCGCTGGAACGGCAAACATCACAACTCCATTCAGAAGACACCTGTCAAAATTGAAACTCCCTGATCATATGTACTCCTGATACCCATGTACTATTCTCGATTACTCCAATCCTATACGGAGGGGGCAAGGACAAACTGCCAGCCCAGACCACCTCAATGTGCCTTTATTCTTTCAAGTGCTCCTGTGGGGCAGAATATATTGGTAGCACGAGCCAGGGTTTGTTCAAATGAGTACGAGAATAGGGTACTCAAAGGCCCATGCCTATTTCCCTCAATAAATTGAATTGAAAAACACCTCCCAGCATGGTAAGGAAAGGGGCAGATAAAGAACATAAACAGCTCTATCCTCGCGCATTTGGTAGACATAAGCCATCGTGTTAATGCCAAGGAGGTGTTCTGGATAATTTACAAGGTCCCCTCAACTGATTCAAAATCCCTTGGGCAGCAACTATTGGCTATGGGAGAAGCAGCTGCAATCAGGCTGCGCAATCCGTTCTTGTGCGCTTAAAATAACTTTATACAGGCACCGCAATTACCGTGGCCGAAAGCCACCAATTTAGCCGCCTGCATCTAAACACCTTTCCCGTTGGCCACCATTCCTCTGACCATGATCAGAAAACGGACCGCAATTTCGTTTCTTTCAACCTCCCTCCCCCCACCCTGACAACCGTAAAATTTGTTCTACTTACCCGCATTTTTGACTTACTTACACAGTGCCTTAGACAGTGACTTAGACAGTGCCTTGCCGGTGCTAACCAAATATAAATTCTAAATTCTAAAGTGATATAAATATAAATGCCTGATGAGAATTTATCAAAAGCTATCATATGCTCGCCATATTGTCTTTTGAAGTCTTCGCACTTACTTGCTGGAACGTTTTTATATTTCCAACTTACGCTCAGAGGCAACCTTCTCTGTTTACAAAGCAATTATTCCTCCTGCAGTATTTCTGTAAGAGAGGGTGCATCCTGAACTATACCCCAAATTTCATTGTTTACATGTTTTCACTGCTTCATTTTGAACCGAAAATTTTTTCTTAAAATTGTAAACTATTGTTTTAAAAAGACAAATCTCTAGCGGATTTCAAAAACTGTTCAGTACGCATACTCACCATTTAAAAATTTTTCTGTTTATCTGGCCGCTCGCACAGAGTAACAATGTGAATACTCATTATTTTATATCAGAACTGACTTAGTTTCGATATTTCCTTCTGGGTTCTTCAAATAAAAATTAATCCATATAGTTATTCATAGAAATGCAAGTTTTTGACCCATCGGTAATGCCTTTATCTAAATTAGAAGCTTTTGTTGATGCCAAGGGTGCTCATTTGGTGTCAAAGACGTTAAGGGAGCTTCATAAAGATCAATGTACGTTATAAATAAAATGCAATTGGGCGTTTTCTGCTTAGAGGTTATCGATTGAAACATATCTAGTTGGTTGAGACATTTATTGTAGCATATTTCAAGAAAGCGGGCCATATTACTCAGTGAAGCAACAAAAGTGGACATTTTATATCGTTTAAACTGCTGAACTGAGTGGCTTCGGCCAAGTAAATTCTCTTTAAGCTGGAATCGTCCGCCCATCTTGTATTTTAGGTGAATGTCACAGTTTTTCTCTAGCTCCTTTAGCTGCGTAATTAGTTGTATCATTTTCTTTCGTTCTATCGGTCCGAAAGCCGATTTAAAAAGGCATCAGCATGCATTACCCTGCAGGAACGATTTTCTTTGTAGCATGAGCTGTGCTTGTTCTTGGTCGAGAAATCGCACAAGACACTGGCTGAGTCTCTTCTAATCTATAGGGTTTGAGTGTGCTAATCCACTTATTATCTCTAAGCAATGCTTTTGCCTACTCTTGACAAAGACCTCAGTCATGCTTAGCTTTCTAACTGGGCATTGTAATCATTGATTCTGAGACCACTTTTATAACGACATTGTTTTGTGATTTACCGGAGCGCCTGCTGTTGTCGCATCATACCTTCTAATCGAAGGACCGGTTGTTCTGGATCCACTTCCCTCTCATTTTTCCCTCTTAGATGAGTAATTACTGTGATGGATAAAGCTTTTCTTCTTTTATCTTTTCAGCGTAAGCTGCGTAGATTATCTGATTGACTACCTCTGCATAACAAAATTTCTTTCTGCCCTTGATTCGATGTATTTTTGAGCAGGATAAGCAGCATTTGATAGAAGAACTCTTATACGATGATGTCAACTTTGTCAAAAACTGTTCATTAAATGACGCGAAATTTTTCCCCACACAGAAAGAGCCCATGGAAAAATGTGGCATCCCATCCTTTGAGATGCTCTTGGAAATCCCATAGCAGAAGCCAACTTGTGAGTGAATAATTTTAATGTCTTCTTTTTCAGAACACTTATTGAAAATCCGACTGCTCCACTCAATTTCGATTGAACATAAATAGGGTCATCAAGGGCTTCGCCCGTAACCCTAAAAATATACAATATTATAAAGTTCCAAAAATCCACGTTGCGATCGTTGCGGTTCTCATAGTATATCTTTTACCCTCTGGGACTTAATTGCAGCCATTCAATGATTGCGCCAATCCCGTAGTCCTATATCAGATGGCGTCTTGGTCAATATTATAACGGTGGGTGCAAATAATATTTTCCCCCCTTCTGTATAAGATATTTAATCTCGCTCTCAAAAGTGAAATACTTCCTAGTTCTTGGAAAGAATTGCACATTCTGCATTTCCCCAACCAAGACAAATAAACCCACTCCTCGTAGACTTGAAAATATTGAACAATTTGATCAAACATCAAAGATCTCCACTGTTATCTTCAACCCATCTGGAGTGAGAAGTGAAGTTATTCGGGGTAATGAGCTTGGCCAGCTCTTAATTGCCTTTCATTACTGATTTCCAGATTTATTTCAGAATTTTAGGTCCTTTATGTTTTCTGATGATATAAAGTTGCTTAACGATATAAACCAGAGACTCACAACATCGTACTCGAACTCTTGAAAAACGGACCCCATGTGTTCGCATAGTGGTTCTTTGCATAGAATCCTTCTGTTTTTTTAAACTTCAGTTCAGTGTATTTGAGGAAAATAGGCTTATGCCTTTGAAATCCATATTTGTTACATAAAAGTAGCAAGAATAAGAACCAAATTAAAGGAAGTAACAGTCAAGTGAATGCAGGCAGATTTACGTGGTACACTGATATTGTTAAGGTTAAGTAGTCACATAGTCTTCGTGGTGCTGTAACATATGTATGTCAAACCGATGTTTGAATGTATACACAGACTGGGACATAACAATCGCCTCAGGTAGGTTATTCCACGGTTCCACGACACGGTTGGTGAAAAAATACTTCCTTACATCCAATCTTACTTGGGGCACACTTAGTTTGAATGGATGACCTCGGAGATTTTTCGTAATGGCAAGTTGGGCAAAGTCATCACATAGGAAGGCGCAATTCATGCCACGCACGATACGGAAGGTTTGTATCAAGTTTCCGCGCAACTGCCTATAACTCAGAGGATAGAGCTTGACCTCTTACTTGGCAAAAATGTTCAGTTTTAGTTGCTGGCGCCTGTCATCATGCTTAACTACGCCTAAACGGGCATATAATACTCCAAGAGTCTTAATATTACAACTCCTTGCGCCATTACTGTCTCTCAAAAACCCTTCGATAAAGTTCCCCATAAAAGGCTTATAACGAAGCTAATAAGCCATGGCATACGGCCTCCCCCGCTTGACTTTCTCCCATCTTATCTCCCAAACCGACATCAGGTAGTGCAGCTTCGAAACGGAATCTTAGTCCAATCTTCTATTACTAGTGGAGTGTTACGGGGCACCATCTTAAGTACCCTTCTATTTCTCATATATATTCATGACTGATCGACCATATCGACCAATGCCAAAACATTTTGATATGCAGACGATCTAAAACTCGCATATGTGTATAATGAGCAGATAGTGACTAATATTCACACTACCATTGCAGCGGAACTCAAAAAGCTTAATGACTGGACTAACCAATGGCAAATGCCATTCTCACTGACTAAATGCAATCGAATGATATTTGGTCCAAAAAACTGCCACCCATAACTTTTGATGATTACGAAATAAAAGAATCACTATTGATAAAAGACTTTGGACTGAGTAATACAAATACTCTTGACTTATCCCCCAGGTTAAACGAATATCACCAAAAGCCACTTGCCTATGTGGATTCATTTGTAAAACATTTCATCTCAAATCATGTAAAGACACATCTTTCTAAAATGTACGCATTACCTCTCCTGGATAACTGCTCAATTTTTTGTAAAGTGCACTTAGATCGCTGGAAGAAAATATAAGGCATTCAAAGAGGCTTTACCAGATCTTTGTCAAGATGTGATGGCATACAAGGTTCATATATTGACTTATACAAAAGATATAGTCTTCGACCCCTCGGGATCAGAAAGCTCCAAAATGGCCTCACTTTCCTTTTCAAGATCACACGTGATGAAGATATTCTCCGAGTGAATATAATGTCAAATCACAATGGCCCTCTGGTCACTCGAATAAACCGAAATACCAAAAGAATCCCCAGATTCAAATAACCCAGCGATCAATCTTCTACTCCATAAGATATCTGATTATATGGAATTCCCTTCCTAA